>JAMZAV010001073.1:0-207104 GCA_024449915.1 Sweltsa coloradensis
GTAATTTTTTGTGGGTTTGATAAGGGTTCCTCGCCCCGTTCCTTCAAATACTCCGTGGGTAGATCGTAAATTGGAAGGGCAGCGGTAAACCCGGAGCGATTGAGGGCCAGCCATCACAGTTTAGTGGCGTCTGAAGGAACTATTTCATTTTTAAACGGTGAAGCAAGGAACATAAACGTCTCCTCTAATTAAATTAAATTGTGGGCTGTTTTTTGCATCCTGATCAAGGGAGGGGGATTAGATTACGAACAATATAAAATGCGATAAAATAATTGAGACTGTTTTCGTATAGGAATGCGTTACTTCCTCGTCTCTTGAACCCGGCGCAAAAACGACAGGACAGGTCGTGAGCTCGAATCCCACTCAAGATAATGCAGTTGATGCACGTCCGTGATTGTTCCAAGCCATGATCGTGCTATATACCGTGTATGATAGCCTCACTGTTGACTCGGATGCATAGTTAACATGTTAGTAGCTGCGGTGTGGAATAAATTAAGTTACTAATCACACGATTTGCATGATTGTGAACTTGGGACGTCTACCGGCTGTCGGGTGTGTCCGTTTACCCTGCACCGTCCCTTGGTGTTCACTGAATCTCGGTCAAACAGCGGGGTAATTCCATCAAAAGACGATTGAGAATTTAATGAGTTGACTTGAACCTTCGCCTTCGCATTTGTCATACGCTGTCAAAATAATCATTTGTTTAAATTAGCTATATCTACGCCCGACAAATGTGAGGAGATAAGACAAGAATATGCCTAGGCTATAGATAGACCATGGATACAAATTTAATTATGAATTTCGCACTGATTTCACTTTTAATGCAGATATGGTCGTCCATGGTGGTTTGTAGTTCGTTCATTCCAAAAAAAACTTGGTTGGGAATACGCTCGCCCTTATCGTCTTTGTCTCGATAAGCACACAGTGGGTTTTTTGTGTCGCACAGCACAGCAAAACCATCCCCAAATGAAAATCCTCTGCTAGAAACTTTTTTGTTGTGCAACGAAAAATAAAAATCGAAACTAATATGCTATATTATTCTAATATATTTTCTTGTAAGGAAATCTGTTTTGAATCTGACGTGGGTACATGTCTCGTCAAGATTTTCATGGTTGAGTGGTAGCCAGGCAAGTGTATCGAATCATTCTAGTGTGGTGTGTGGAGATAGGGCAAGCAAGCTTCCCGTCTAACCACAGACAAGTTGTCGACGTTATGATGAGGTGAGGAAGTAGCTGAACCATCCACTCGGTCCATTATGTCGGGTAGAGTGTGATTGATGATGATCGATGCGAGTGCGACGATACACTGGGGTACTCCGAGTGCATGCTAGTGTAGGCCTAAATGCTAAATGGATGGGGCTCATTTTTGTACTAATCAATCGTTGACAGTCGCCTATATCCCATGATGAGTGAGCCCATGCAGGTGGTTAAAAAAACAGATCGACGGGTTTACTTCTTGTGAGAGAAAAGGGAAAATTGTGTTTTAATTTCTTTTGGGAACTGAGTTGCCCAAACGTTGCATCATCGTGAAATAAAGTACGAGACATTGCGGCTTCTTTGGTCGATCAAGTCAATCAATCCCGAAATTTATTGTGTAGTGGTTTACACATAATTGACATCCATCAATATCTATAGTCCGTCTGCATTTGTGGTAACTAACGATGGGGCGTGCGTTTAGGGGCGTTAATATATTATTCTAATATATTTTCTTGTAAGGAAATCCTGTTTTGAATCTGACGTGGGTACATGTCTCGTCAAGATTTTCATGGTCGGTGGTACCAGGCAAGTTATCGAATCATCTAGTGTGTGTGGGGAGATAGGAAGCAGTTTCCGTCAAAACACAACATTTGTCGACGTTATGATGGGGAGGAAGTAGCTGAACCATCCACTGGTCTATTATGTCGGGCAGAGTGTGATGATGATGATCGATGCGGTGGACGATACACTGGGTACCCGAGGCATCTAGTGAGGACTAATGCTAAATGGATGGGCTCATTTGTACTAACATCGTGACAGCGCTATATCCCATGATGGTGAGCGAGCAGGTGTTAAAAAACAGATCGCGGGTTTACTTCTGTGAGAGAAAGGAAAAATTGTGTTTTAATTTTGGTAACTGATTTGCGAAACGTTGCATCATCGTGAAATAAAGTACGAGACATTGCGGCTTCTTTGGTCGATCAAGTCAATCAATCCCGAAATTTATTGTGTAGTGGTTTACACATAATTGACATCCATCAATATCTATAGTCCGTTGCATTTGTGGTAACTAACGATGGGGCGTGCGTTTAGGTGCGTATACGAGTTCTAAGCCTGACCAAATCATCGAGTTTAATATTTGCTGGGATCTGGGAACCATTCTCCAAATTCGTCTCGAATTTTTTTTGCGATTTATTACTAAAAAGTAAAAATTAATATTGTGATTTTTTTGCTAGGAAATAACGGTCATCCTTGGCTTTGAAAATCTCATCCATGTACTATACTATAGAAACCGTGGCATGATTGATCCTGGTCCTCTGGCATTATTCAACGCCCTTTACGAGAGTAAAATAGGAATCCAATTTAATTTTAATTTGATAAAAATAGTTTTAGTGCCTTCGTTTATGGTTGTTTGCCGTGATACCGACGTCGGACTAGAGCGTTTAACATATTGTGCTGTGCGATAAGGGGGTGTGGTTGTTATTAACAGATAACCTCGGACCACGACGTTCGGATTGACTGCTAGATAATGTGTCGCTCTGCTTTGGACTCAAGACTATAAATGTCATGATGTATGATGATTACGACGTCTCAATAGTCGATGAGCCGCTCTTGACGCCGGCGCTTGATTGGGCACCGCCTCGATGTATGTAGGGCGTCAACCATGGGAACCAGCAACCAGCCATTAGTGGCTCCTGTTTTCCAACTAGCCACAACAAAACCAGTTGTTTGTACACCAGATTGCTCCGTGAGTGACATTATTGTACAACATGCCCAAGATGGGTGATCGGAAACTCAACTCTGTTGTCTTGTAATTCAAGTGATTTATCCACGAGTAGCATAGTGACCGAGTTTGTGTAATTCAATGATGGATTTACTCGGAAAAACAGTAGTTGCATATCGCTTAATAGCGAGACTGATGTGGGAGGTAGTCGGTTCAATACCAGCTACTGACAATCATGACAATTGACAAGGTTTTATTGAAATTGTAGCATTTAGTATAGAACTCAATGGTTGTACCATTGAGTATATAACCATCCTGTTCCATACTCAAAGGTAATACCGGGTAAACTGGTGATGCCCTAAGTTTAGGCCCTCTCCAACACATCATATTATGGTGGTGCCTATATTTTGTCGAGTGTTCCTCGATGCAGGTGGCAATGGCATGACATACCGGAAGGCGAGGTTGAGAGTGCTAATATAATAATTGTTTTAGTGAACGGCCACTCAGGCACGAGTGGCTAATTGAATTAGGATATCAAGTGTGAATTCCAATTAACTTAGTTCGAGCTACTGATGACGTGATGACGCAATTACAGCGAGCTCGTAACATCGGCCTTCAGCAGCTGGTAGCAGTGCACGATTCTAAATTCTAATTATTGACATATTGCACTTTGCACTCTCTTTGTCGGCATATCATTGTTGGTCAGTGGTGTCAGTGTCACTCACATCGCACGATGTGGGCTCTTCATGCATTTTCTAAAAATAAGTTTCACTTATACCCTACTAATTATATTTGGGTTTGTTAAGCTATTTTTCCTGACTGATCAAACCGCCAATGGGGTATTGGGGCGCTGAGCCCCAGAAAATGTTTGATTTTAAGATTGCGAATGGTGTTTTTTTACTAGGCTTAGGTTTTAGCGTGGTTTCGTTGATAATTTATAAAATTGTGAAGATTGTCAGTTGTATCGTCAGTTGACAAGAACCTCGCCACAAAATTTTGCCCCCCCCCCCCCCCCCTTCTCCCCCCGCGTAGTTACGCCACTGTGGGATAGTAAAACGTATACACATAATAGTAGACAATTAGCTCGTATTTTATAGAAGACAATGCACTCAAATAATGTGATAAAGAGCAAATGAGTGAAATTATTGTGAATTCAAAAACATCTTTACAATAATTGTCCCTTGTACTTGCTCATCTATGATTGATTGCATCATCATCTTGATGGGGATGTTGCATGCACAAACTTTGCATCCCCATCCCTTGGAAGCACCATTGGTACAGCTTACTAAATAATCAGGTAGTTCTAATTCTTTGTTCATGTTCGTGTGTTTGGTTAGTGAGTTTGCCGCCTGTTCACAGCGAGCTAGAAGCCCGCATCACAACTGCGTCAAGCGTGTTGCATACGATACGAGTCGGAGGCGCCGTACTCGCCGTCAAAAATCACCCATCCACATTAACCAACAAAACATCGTTGTGATAATAATTATGTCACAAACTTTAACATGCCATTTCATGGCTTTTGTTACTGCCACAGCAATACACAAAATCACCGCCAAAAATAAACTTCAACCAAAATTATTAGTATAATCTGTACTAGGCACTGGTGCTTCAATGGGATGCATGCAACACCCCTTATTCAATATGTCCAGCAAGAAAATGATGGCACTCGATGGTCAGAGGTTGTTGGTTCGATGCTTATTTACAGTTACAGCCGGCAATCCAGGATTAACCTTTCTTTCCTTCGCGCTGTATAATTCACCAGGTGAAAATAGAAGCGAGCCCTTGGAGATGTCATTCAATATAAACTAGTATGTACAATAATTCTTTCGAAACACTTAGATGACATGTTGATCAGGGCAGCATGTATGGATAGAACGAGGAACGAACTAAATTATGTTATGTGTCTCACACCACAAACTATTCTTCTAGCTTGATAGATTCATTACTTTTTACGAAGGGCTATTATAATCTCAAACTCTCTGGATCTTGTATTTAATTTGGAAATACATGTATGTTGATAGTAACCTTTAAACTATTAATTTTCCTCTATTAAAATCACCAGCCTATTATTTAACGTGACGATTTCTCTAATGTACGGCACGGTCTGTTGTCAACATTCCGAAATAATTACGACCTCCAATGATTTATAATAGCGGCTACTATACTATTATATGCGAGATTACATCGCTAAATCACAATCAATGTTTACTGTGAATATTTGGCAACGTTGTCCCAAATCAAAATGGCGCCGTGCCAATACATCTGATTCGAGACGCCCAGCGTCGCTGTGTGCGCTGGCGTCTCGGCGGGCGTTGTTGACGCAGCTTCCACTTCTGACAGATGGTTTTATTCATAAACTGTCGGGGGCAGCTGAATCTTTCTTTCCGTCGGTGTTGTACCGTTCCAACCGCTCAATTGTTAGGTTAAAAATGGTGTGTGATATTATACACGAACAATAGAATAGAATGCAATGAATTATGGGCAAACCGTCGGTATACAAGCTTATTATACTATCCGATAAAAAGCTATATACTAAAAACATAAAATGAATATGAATCGATTGTTGTACCACTATGACACTACTTTTTGCACTGAGTGAGGGTTAAGTATATACCGATACCCGGAAAGGAGATACACAACCATAGGGCTGATGGTGTTCACCGTTTACAATTTGGTCTGGTACCTTTGTACCTGATGGTAAGACTGGGGTTCGAATGCCAGCACATGTGATAAGGACTAATACCTAACATTCCAAAGGAAATAACAATAATCGAAATGTTTTTGAGACCGTGATGGTTCAGTTTGTATTGCAGTTTATTCAGGACCTGGTTTTAGGCTTGCATGCGGACGCTTAGTGTCTTGCAGTACTTTCGTACTATACAATTATATGGAAGGTAATCAACATTTTCTTGTTTTGTTTTCACTCAACGATAAATAAGTTAACTAAATACCTATTTCTCGTGCATATTCATTTGGACACATTTGGCACTTAGCAAAATAGCTGTTCGCTCGGTTAGGAAGTATCTGATGCATATGCAACTTTACATAGTTAGTTGTCAATAAAGCATACACGGACAGCCCTACAGTCATAGATTTACCAATATTGTTTGTTTGTCAGCCAGAAACAATTCACGAAAATGGTCAATTTTGGACTTTTTAAGAAAATCCAAAATTGTAAAAATCAATTTATTTAGCGTTTACCTAAAACCATTTTTCAATAAGTGCCACTGTAGAGCGCTACAGTTCCACTATTTTGACATTTGTGTAAAATTTCAAACAACTCTGTGATGCAAAATTTGCAATATTTGGTCGATATTTAAAATTTGTGTGGCCAATCGGGGTCAAAAAAAAAAACGAAAAACAAGCCATTGTAATTTGTAATTTTTTTGTCGATATTTAAAAATTGTGTGTGGCCAAACGGGGTAAAAAAAAACAAAAACAAGCCATGTACGAGGATTGTTCTGAGTATGCACACAAAAAATTATCTTGATTCGATAGAAAAATGCAGGCATAGTCTGAAAAGTATGAACGCACATTTACGGCTCAAATCGTAGCGTTCCCATGCTAATTTCATTGAATTTTGGAATTTTAATATTATTCTTATTATGATTATATTATTCTTTTATTAATTATTATATTATTATTAGCTATTATTATTTTTAAATTATTATTATTTTATTTATTATTAATATATTTTATTATATTTATTATTATGTTAAACACACGTACAATGATGCGACAGTATAATAGGATTTATACCAACATTGTCGCATATACGTTTTGTAGCAGTGTACGTAACAGTTCATTTCAATTTTATATACTTTTTCCGACTTGTAATTTTTATTTGTAATATAATCATTTTTTTTTAAATTGCTATTTTAAAACAGTTATGTTTTAATGTTGTGGTCGTCCATTCGTGTGAGCGTGAGTTGTTTCTTTCCATGCAAGTTCTTTGGCAGTAGCTGGTTCGACGTAGTACTTGGTTTCGACCGTAGATGGCAACCCAGTACAAAGTTCCACTTCGCTAGTGGATAACCACAACCTCGCAGATCATATTATTTTCTTTACTCGTATGTCGTATAAGAAAATAATACAGCATCTGCAATACTGGTTATACTGTAATGAGAGTTGCAAATTGCAATATAAATCTTCCTGGCTGGATCTACTTTTAAAGTACTTGAAAGGATGAAAGCCTCTAGCCGTATCTTTGTTTATTATACGCTTTTTTTTACGCAAACACACTCCACTATCACAAATAAGTAATAACTGATTTCTTTGAACGAATGAATAACATATCAACAAACAAGCGCAGATGTAGTAGAATTCATATTAGCTATGTTTTACATGCAGGATTCAATTCTGCATTGGTATTGGATTGGATTCTGAGGTGAGCATTTACATGTCATGAATTGAACAAGGGATTCAATCCTGTTTTCAATACCAAACTAATACGATCTAGCGGTATCTTTGAGAACTGCTGTGCTGTGTGTATGCTGTGCACTCGATCCAATACTCAAAACTGTTTACATGCTTGTTTTCGATACGATATTTCAATCAAATCCCAGCATTTGTGGGATTGGATCCAACCGATCCGATCCTAGTTCTAAGTGGTTACATGGATGTTTTAGAGGAAAGGATCGTATTCAATACCGTACTGAATCCTCCATGTAAACATAGCTATTATTGCAATATTGCTATTGGAGACGATGAGGAGTGATAGAAGCCTTTTCCTACATCATCGAAATACATGGCGATCTTCCTTATTCCAACGTTAGCAGATACGTCAAATAATCCCTTTCCTAAAAAAAGTCACATTGTAAAATTAAAAAAAATGGGGGGGGGGGGGTGTACTGTGAAAATCCTAGTAAAACATTCTTTTTGGTCAGGATTTCAGGCCCATCGATAATTAAATTTACGCCTGTCTTTCTCCCCCCCCCCCCTCGTAATTAAAGTCAGGGGAATTGAAACCCCACTTTACTATGAAATCAGCGTCATTATATTAGATAAGATATTGTTCCAGATGCCCTCTCAGCAGTCATACATTTTTAGTTTCATTCCAAGTTCATTTAGGCGTGAATTGAACTATTGGTCTTATTGTATGTATATATTACACAATCTACTGCTTGTAAAAACTAAAATATGCATTTTGTAGCGATAAATGGAGACGGTTTAATTGTCAAACAGATAAGCTAAGCTTTTCGACATTATGTGTGAAAGAGGAAAACTATACATTTTTGTTTCCGTGCTTCTAGTTTTCAGCTCATTAAAAACATTGTCATTTGAATGTATAAAAACGCTTTTTCTCATCGCTTAATCAGTATCACTCGAGGGTTGATCTCGAACCACGTACATCAATCAACAATGCATCCTCGAATATCTCAACTCAAACCACCAAAAGTAACGCACCCCATCCTCGCTCGTGGAGTCGTTTTTTAATTTTAAAAAAAAACTAATTTGAGTTTGACATTAGCTCCTCAGGTGTACACCGCACAAGCGTATCGACTTTGAATTGCAATTAGGTGGTTTTCTGGTTTCATATTTTAGTCGCGTTTGAACTTTGGGTGATTATTTCCATGCATACAGAAAATTATCTCAATAAATTGATGTGTACATAACAACGATGTGTTATTTCGTAGTGAAAGACAAACACACCCCACCCTGACTGTTGCAGACGATCAACAAGTATTATTGACATACAATGCTACGTGACGTGAGTCTGGCAGCACGAACAACGCGTCGAATTTAAAAAGGGACCAGTGTCTCAAATCCTCAAAAATGTTTCATTACCTTCATAATGATATAAATCATTATAATTATCTGGAAGTTAGCAATTTGGCGAACCACCACGTACGTTCCTCCACCTCATCAGAAAGGCGTTGTGGAGACGAGAATAAAGATGACTTTTTTACAAGAGGACAGAAAAAGTGATTCTAGGGCGGTCTTGTCTTGCAATTAAAAGAATCGGAGAACGGAATACGTTTTAACTAATCCGATGCCAATTGCTAAGTATAAGGTATCCAATGATTGTGTTCACCGGTGAATTATTTCCATCTCGTTTAGTTCATCTATTGGAGAAACTAGATGAAGAGCGTTCCACGCGCGTGGCACGCTGGTAGACCGACAGGTGAGGGTGTTGTCCCTCCATAGACTAGGGCTGAGCTGAGCCAACTATTCTTGTCCGCACTCCGTAACATCGCTCCACGCAATCAATAACAAACAAAGAAAGACGCCTAAAACTGTGGATTACTTTTCCTTCTCCTACGCAGCCGATCGCGTGTGTAATCTCAACGTGATATATTTACAGCCAGCTCGCAATGCAATCGTATGTCAAGAAGTAGTAAATACGCAGGGCTGTTCAACCTAAGGGCGTGGAGCGAAATGGGAAAGGATTCTCAATAGAAAATGTAGGCAATCTGTTACTGAACTCACTAAAATAACATACACACAAATAAGCTAGACGTTTTATGGGTAAAACGTCTTCGAGGTGAGAAAATAACCAAGTCTCATGCACTGTTGAAATTGGCGGAGATGGATAAAATGTGAAAATAACCAAGTCACAACCAAGAGAACCACTGTTGAGATTGGTACT
Organism: Sweltsa coloradensis; assembly: GCA_024449915.1. Lineage (NCBI taxonomy): Eukaryota > Metazoa > Arthropoda > Insecta > Plecoptera > Chloroperlidae > Sweltsa > Sweltsa coloradensis. The sequence goes on from JAMZAV010001073.1 coordinate 9,509, forward strand.
CTTATCACAATCTACATTTGGACGTACACCGTGGCGTCAGACGCTAATTTGAACTTCAAACCTGTGCATTGATTCACATGCATTGATAATTACAAAATTAAATCATATAGGCTAAAACAAAAGTAAATCGAAATCATCCTTGTGGACCTGACCTCTGAACCGTGGTATTTGGTTCATTTATTCACCTATTACCTGACGTACATTTTTATGCTGATCTCATTCTCATTCCATAATGTATGGAATTGAATGGATATTTTTTTCCCTCTTGCTTAGCGTACGTATAAGCACAAATTTATTAATGCATTTACAATAATTGACGTCCTGATAATTTATTATAGAGTCGGTAGACGTTTCATTAGCTAGCGGTGTTGCAAATACTCTAGTGCGGTTCTGGTTATAGTCTTTGTTCGCGATTCTAAAAGTAGCTTAGAGTTAGACTCATATGTGTGTTATCTGTGAGTCAAGTTATCACACGTAAGCGTCACTATGACTTGTATTTGTGGACGAGGGAGGTTGCCAGCAGTCAGCAGTGGTCAGTCATTGTCAGCGAGAATGTTGGCGAAATTATGCGGTAACACCTGGTTGCTGTTCTCTTGAAAAGTGTTGTGTTTTCTGTATCTAATCAACCGGCACAATGATATCTGTTTCTATAAGTGTATCCAGACAGGGATGTGAACCCCCGACCTCCCGGACATTAGAGCTAAACATTGCTTGATATTGAACGATCAAGTAATCTTCTGGCTAGAATACAAAACGGCACTTGGCTTTGAGCTTAGCACAGGCTGTAACTTGTATCTGTGCCCACTAAATCAGTAACACAATCAAGATCTTTCAAACAATAACGCCTGCTACGTTTAAACTTGCTATTTGTTAGTGTGAACTCATTTCCTTTCGTTTGATAATCGTTCGATTTGTTGAGATATTTTTCAATTTTTCTGCCTCACCGCTTACATCTCAGCCAAAACACATCAAATTAAAAACAAAATAAATATATACGACAAAGAATGAATGAAATATATTCTTGAAATAGTTTAGTTAAAAATAGCTTATTATGATGATAAAAAGCTCCTGCGGTGACGGTGGCACAGCTCTCGGCGCCTCCCAGGTCCCAGATACGTAGCTGAGCGACTCTGGGAGGATATGAATGGCGTAACAGGTAGACGCAAGGTTTTGTGTGTGAAACATGGTGAGGATGTCTGAAGGAGATGCTAAACTAAAATATCTGCCACAGCTGACATTATCATGGTAAATTCAGACAATTATACCCTCCCACTGGCGATATATTGTTAGAATTTATTACAACACCTTTTATATACGCGCGAAATTCCTCAGCTACTGACAGATGTATAGGTGCCATGCTCCCCTTTGCCTATTGGTCCATGCCATACTAAAGAATTCTTGATGAATACATATACCGTCTTCTATGCATACACCACTAAAGTAGCAACTTATAGTATTTAGCCTAAACATTACATATATACATTTATTATGGAGCGAAGCAACTCCTGCAAGCATCACTTTATGTTCGTCCGCCCTTACATGAATGTGTCACGACTCACGTCGAAAACCAAACACTACCTCCGATTGTCATGCGTTTTTATTAACACTGCCCTTTAACGAGGAATTGATAAAAAATGTTTTTAAAACCCTTCGGCTTGGGGTTAGGGGAGGGGGCGAGGCCGGATTTAAATGATGGAAGTTTTGTCTAACCGGCACCTCACATCACCAAGGGATTTCAATGCTGAATGCGATTGTATTTGTGTTCTTCGACAATCTGTTGATTAACGTATAGCTTCGCTCCCAATTTTGGGTACTCGCGTTCCCGTGCTTGTAATATATGTGTTTACATATCTGTTGGAGAATAATTTGCTTTATGTTTCTGACAAAGAGTAAATTCGCTCCCAAGAGCCACTAAGCCACACACCATTTGTTATTTGGCGCGCCCCCTTTAATTACGTATTGTTCTAGACATGCGTTTTTTTGTAGCTATAACTAACAATCGCCCAGACGTAATTGCATTACAAGGGGATCGACCGAAGCTCGAGTAGTCTTGACCATTTGAAACCGCTTCCATGCTGGCAGTGCAGTGGAGTTGTACACATAGGTTGTACAGATCGCGCAGCAAAATTCATCCAAAATCTTTATTCGAACTTCACAACGATTACAAAATTCGAGGTACAAAGGAAAGTTTGTTCTCCGACGTCGGCGTAATTGCCATCGTTGATTAGGGTTTGATTATATATTGTTTCGGCGTTGATTGATTTCATGTATTCCAAAAGGAATCTTGTTACACGTCATAAGGTCCACGACAAATCAAGAATGCCACCACCAATTTGTGATCTCAAAGTACTCAAAAGAAGTCCGTACTTATAATATGTCAATAATAAAAATATATGCTATATGCAGAGCGCTCACCTCGCACCTATGTACTTATTACTCGGCCGTTTCAGGAGAAGGATGACTGTTACAATCCAGTAATTTGTTTAGATGATCGACACTTCTCTACAAAGAGATCAGGAAATTGGTCTCTCATTGTGCAAGGTGCGAGCGCTCTACAGTTATATAATTCATATTTATGGCCTCAACAAAAGTATGAACTTTGTTTGAGTTTTCATAGACTGTGTAATCAACAATTTGGGAGTACGAAATGCTTTTCGGAGTGTAAATAGCCCCAAAGTCAAGCAGCAAGCAAGCCAGCGATGATGTTTGTCTCATATTTTTGTTTTGTTTTAAATAGAGAACGGTTATATTTAGATAAGTTTTTTAACGCCATGCTTAGTATGAGCTGCACGAGGAGTTTCAATATTATTCAACAAGTCACGCCTTGCTCTCCTATATGATATATTATTAGCGATAGACCTCGCATGAATTAATAGAAATACACCGACAATCACGAACACCTTGGTGTTGATGTGATAGTTGATATAAGTCAAATCACCACCATGCTAGAGGTGCATAGCAGTGGCGTACGCAGGAATTATATTTCTGTTGGGGGACGTGGGGGACATCCCCACACATAGCGCCGCAGGTAATTTTTTAAAAAAATACGTATTTTTAGTGGTTTTTATGTGTTTTAGAAGATCTCAAGGGCTTTGCTGAACGAAAAAAGAGAAATTACTGAATGAATTAATTTTTTTGCGTAAATCTATGGATGATTTGCAGAATATGATGTTATGTTACAGAAACTAGGAATGGCCTATGGTTTGTATGTGGGAAGGGAGGAGGATTGGCCTATTTGGCTTAGAATACTCCAACCACATTATAGCTCATGCTCCTCTGGGAAATGCGGCCATGTTGGATGGCATATTGTCAGTGATTTACGACTTGTTGATTTATACTTATAAAAATTTAAATCTATAGAAAGATGACAGAGTCGGCCGTGTGGTTTATTATTAATTTTTATTATGTTTATATTGATGGCCCAATTATAAGTCTATAAAACCGGACATTTATGCGATCTTAAAAAGGTAGGCGTATAGTTGATGGGATTTTTTTGCGAATATATTAGTCAACCAGTCGCCTACCCTACTTATAATTTTCCGTTGACACAAGATTAGTTTAATATCTTGGGCTGATATTATCTTCGTTTGAGACGGCGACGACGACGACCAAAACTCGTGAGTGTTTTCGGGTGGTATTTCCGTTTCAAGAACTATCTGCCAAATCTTAAGGAGTCCAATCCATTTTCCTGGCGCTATTTTTAGTGGGGTGGAGAGGTAGCGCCATCTGGAAACAAATTAGGTATGACTTAAACGAGAGGCTAGCAGCATCATGGAGGCCTTCGTTTGTGTTCAGTCCAAATTATCTATCCTCGAGAAATTGAGAACGAGGAATTTTCTGTGTAGCACACGCGTTATATGAATTACGACAACAGGATATTGCATCGTAAGTTTATGATTTTATGTTCGCGTCCGTTGGGTTGGCTTGCTGGTTACTCGTTTAATTCTGATAGAAATGCGGCAAGAACTCATTCTCACTGTTGGATTGCGTTGTGTACGGCCGTATTGTTGTCGCAATGTTGCACTATGCTCAGGGTATGAGGTCAGACGGTCAAACTGGCATCATACTGCGGTTAAACTAAAAACTGTAGGAAGGAATCAAGCCTCGCTGTTACAGTTTTTGTTAAACGACCTGTCCGATAGAAGTAGCCGTACGTAGTACGTGCTCTCTTGAGGGTTCCCTTATCTTCTGCATGCTATGTTGGTTCATCATCGCACAAACATGGTGTGCGTAGTCCAATATTCAAGAGTCAATGTCTAATCTTGCTGGTCACCTCTCACGTTCACAGATATTGTGCACCAGACCCCCCAACATTGGTCGTGTAGAATCTATCCATGAAATCCCCCCCATGAAGAAGACTTGTTGCACTTGGTGCATTCCTGATTTGAGATTAAATTATAGTTTATTGTTCACCAGATAACATTTTTGGTGGACAAATTGACTTATTATTTAATTGAAGTCTAATTGTCCTCGTGAACTTTGGAGGATAACTTGCTTCTCCGAAAGTTTCTATGGCCACGGCTATAGTCTGGTGTACAGATGTGTCCATGCGATCGTGAGTAAATTGAATGGTCTAATTGACATGGCCACGCACGCGCGCGACGTCAGGGCGTCGGTAGCGTCTCCATTGTCTATTGACGGGCGTCGCTGAGCCGTCGCCGTCGTTCACTGGGGGACATTTTGTCTCGTCATTCACCAACCTACCAGCAGCTGACGTTCAAGGACCTCAAATTGGACGGAACGAATCGGTGGAATATAATACCATGGAATGTGACTTTCATCGTTGAGTAATACAAAAGGGTTTCCCCTGATCTGAGTAGACGAAACGGAGGATTACATGCTCGAGAGAAAGTACCTCCTTCACTTCTGAAACAACAACACAACACATCTATATCACTCACTACTCAGCGTCAAGACTGGCACGGGGTTGTAGGTTCGAGACTCGGCTGACTCGCGTATCCGCGATCGACAGTCTCATAACTGAAGGGGGTGGCGATAGTCTACCCATTTTACAGGGAGTAGGAAGGAATGATTTGATGCTCGGTGCGTTCCTTTTCCTGCAGCCATCCGTCTCAATTAAACTTAGTGTAATTGATAGTAATGGACATATGTACGCCCCTATCACATCATATTTTCAACATGTATCATAATCAGTCAGAATATGCTTAATTATTAGGGTGTTTTTCACTATTTAACATTGAAAACAGTAGAAATTTGAATGTATTTTGTATTTATTTTCTACAATTATTATTTTATGGAAGTTGCTGTATGATGGGTCCCTTCGTAATTCATTTTTACACAATTTTGTAACATTTCAAATTATATGTGCTTCGTAAAATGTCTGCCTCATTTTAAGCTTCGTAAAATGAGCATGTCTGCCTCCTCGAGGGTCTTTAGACCAACCATCCAACCATCCTAAGTCTGACCATGGATGCGCGGGCACATCGAATCACAGCAGGCGCCCAACAATCAAATTTAATTAGTTTTGCTTTGTGTTTGTTTTATTATTGAAATGCCAGCGTTTAAAACAGGTGCGTTTTATTCACGGTCCGAGGACCGAGAGTGACAGGTAGATAAAATGTTGTTTATTTGCTCATTGTTTATTGTCTGTCTGATTAGACACAAAGCACAGATGGCCGAAGTCGTGTGGCTTCGAACCATTCGGAAGGAATGAGTTTACCTTACTCTGTACACTAATTGCAAGCATAGATAACTAATTAGTAATGCATATACACGAGTTTTCTGTAACTGCAGTGTGCAACTCGGCCTCAGGTATTTGCTAAACGTAGTAATGGATAACCTCATAGAACAATACACATTCACGACTCAATTATTCACATCGCAATCGAGTCGCAATTTTTCACTGGTAGCCTGACGTTTCTCGCCTCATCAACACTTTCTAGTCCATTTCTCTTATTAATAATTCCAAACGGATCAGTCCAAACTATCCTCTTGGCTTCTTACCCCAAACTATCAGGAGTTCCTCCACGTATCCATAGTCCATACATCGTCACTTTCATTCCGCCTACACCCAGGTCCTGTCGCATTCACGCTCATTATATACCTACTCACCGTATCCATGCTATTGGTCAGGTAATGAAGACGCTATTTTTTTGTTGCCACTTGGGATTTTTAAAAACATTGTAAATGAACAATTTCTAACTAATATATATTCATTGTAGATTTTTTGTCATAAATAATATAGGATCTCTAAATGAATGACATAATGATAATGGCGTACCAAATTACGTTTTTGATTATTTTTTATTTTTAAAAATATTTCCACGACCCTTGTATGATTGTTCACATTTACAATTCTCGAAATAGTGAACTGTAAACGTTCACCCTTAACACAACAAAGTTAATGAGTATCTTCTGTTGCTATGGCAACCAATCAATAGCGTGGTGACGTGGAACTTGTAAACGTTCCAATCTCCTTAAAGCACAAATAGCTTAATTAGGGCATTTCCTTTGTTTGTAAGATTGAGAGAAGCCTGGAAGGCCGCTTTCCTCCTCGCCAAAGACATCCGCAAGTCTAGGCAAGTGTCATTGACATCCCCACGTCCAACCGTGTTGAAGCCGTCTAGGATGCGAACCCTACCCACTGTGCAATACTTCGCCCCTGTCAATTACCACCCCCTAACCGCGGTGACCTCGCGAAACCTACCCCGGTCTGAGCCCCACGAGGTGACACGTGTGACCTGGTTGAAGATGGACCACCCACTCGCCAGGGCTATCCTTGTCGTTCGAGGCTGATGTTTTCACTCGAGAGAGACAGGACCCCAGCAAACTGGGATGCGGCTACCCAAACTATCAGGAGTTCCTCCGTATCCATATCAAACATCGTCCTATCCATTTCGCCTACACCCAGGTATGTCGCATTTCACGTTCATTATATCCTCTACCGTATCCATGTATGGGCAGTAATGAAGACGCTATTTTTTGTTGCCATTGGGATTTTTAAAACATGGTAAATGAACAATTTCTAACTAATATTATTCATTGTAGATTTTTTTGCTACTAAATTGGATCTTAAATGATACATAATGATATGCTACCAAATTACTTTTGATTATATAAAATCACGACTGTAATGTCAATTGCAATTCCGAAAATAGTGAAACTGTCCGTTGCACCCATGACCGCATGTTAATGAGTATCTTACGTGGTCTAAAGTCGGTGTCAAGGGAAGGTTGCGCCGAGGCAGGTAAACTTCTCCGCCGCGCTCTTCCCCCACCATGCGGCTCGGCTACTCGACAGGAGCGAACGACTATTGACATTCCACAGAGATGGCCCGTCAAGATAATGGTAATTGGCTACATAAGAAATTTAAAAACTCGCAATTTCGTTGTTTTGTAACTTTTATCGAATTATTTGGATTATTGAAGAAAAACTAACATACCCTCGATTTTGAATCACAAAAAAAAAACACCAAAAATTAAGCTATGTAAACACATGTAAATTAAACGCATGTAGTTTTTAGCTTTGGTGATAAGATTATGTAATAATCTATGTCGAAATAGTGAGTGAGTGAATGAGTAAGTGAGTGAGTGGCAGATGAGTGGCAGAGTTGTGTTAAATGTTTGATAACAATGACGGTGACGATGAAGTGTTATTCAATGTAATATAACGTAATAAAACACTGATGGTGAATTAAAATGCATACAACAATTTTGTAAATAATTAAGGCATTAATACCATAAAAATATAAACAATAGGTGCCTTGTCAGTAAATGAAATCGTAGACTAGCAAAGATTCACATTAACCACAGGGCCAATGTTAAACATCTGCAAATTCAACCATTATTTAAATGTGCACCATTAAATACGCCACATACAGTAGCATACTTGAAAATAAATAAAAATAAAGATAACTTATGAAAAAAGCCATTCGCAAACAACTATCAATCATCTTATAACAATAATCTACAGGACTTTCAAAGATCTGTAAGTGATTCAAATTGAATAACATTTAAAAAGATATCGAACAACTATTATTAATTTAATCCATAATTGTGAACTAAAATAATAACAAAACAAAACAAAACGAGTGTATGTTAGTTTTTCTTCAATATTCCAAATAATTCGATAAATTGTTGTATGCATTTTAATTCACCATCAGTGTTTTATTACGTTATATTACATTGAATAACACTTCATCGTCACCGTCATTGTTATCAAACGTTTAACACAACTCTGCCACTCACTCACTCACTATTTCGACATAGATTATAACATAATCTTATCACCAAAGCTAAAAATTACATGTGTTTAATTTACATGTGTTTACATAGCTTAATTTCTGGTGTTTTTTTGTGATTCAAAATCGAGGGAATGTTAGTTTTTTCTTCAATAATCCAAATAATTCGATAAAAGTTACAAAACAACGAAATTGCGAGTTTTTAAATTTCTTATGTAGCCAATTACCATTATCTTGACGGGCCATCTCTGTGGAATGTCAATAGTCGTTCATCCTGTCCAGTAGCCGAGCCGCATGGTGGGGAAGAGCGCGGCGGAGAAGTTTACCTGCCTCGGCGCAACCTTCCCTTGACACCGACTTTAGCTATGGCACCAATCAATAATCGTGGTGACGTGTGAACTGTATACGTTCCAATCTCCTTAAAAGCACAAATAAGCTTAATTAGGGCATTTCCTTTGTTTGCAAGAATAGAGAAGCCTGGAAAGGGCCCGCCTTTCCTCCTCGCCAAAGACATCCGCAAGGTCTAGGTCAAGTGCATGATGACATTCCCACGCTCCACAGCTGTTGAAGGCCGTCTAGAGATGCGAAACACCTACCCACCTTGCAATACTTCGCCCCTGTCACATTCCCACCCCTAACCGCGGTGACCTCGCGCAAACCTACCCCGGTTCGAGCCCCGATACGTGGACACCGTGTGAGCTGGTTGAAATGTGACCACCCTCCTCGCCAGGGGGTGATCTTGTCGTATCTCGAGGCTGATGTTTTCACTCGAGAGATGACGAGGACCCCCAGCAAACTGGGATGGGCACAGCTCCAACATTCCTCGAAGAGCTGCTAATAAGTAACGAGTGCACTCAATGTCTGGCAAACAGGTGCGACAAGAGCACACACACGTACTAAGATTGATGAGCGCACGGAGGTATATTGTGTAAGGGCAGTAATGGCACAATGTGGTAGCCACATGTCGCCTCGACTCGACGTATAACCTGTTGCAGTACGAGTGAGAGTTTGCCATTGTGTTTTAGTGCATGTTCGGTGCAATGCTAGGCGCCATCTCCATACACTCCTTGTCCTGATTAGTTCATTGATGTCTGTGGTTCGCATTCATCTTCTCTCACTAGTAATCAATCTCGACAAAACTTTTTATAGTATTTTGTTTTTATTTGGAAAGCCTATTTCTGTCTTATTTATTTTCTCGCTGCCGCTTCTCTGCTCCAGTTTTCTCCCACTTCTTCCCTCCGTTCATCCGAACAGAACAGGGCTATACCACCAACACACGGGTCTCTCTGCAGATCACACCAACCACTTGACTCCATCTGCATCACAATCTAAGTCATCCAACGGTTCATTCCCCATTGTCTGTGCTAAGAGATTGTATTATATACAAAGTTCAAACATCAAGCATCTAATTATTGCTACCCACAGACACGCCCACATACACACACTCAATAATGTCGAGTGGTGCTGGTATGGAGTACCGAAAAAATCAAGCATAAAATAGACAATAATTTGTTATTTTGTAAAATCTTTTGGTTTATGAAACAGTTTTTTAAATGATGCTTCTTTGCAAGATAAGTGCCACTGCCTTGGAAACGAACCAAAGATATCCGACGTCTGAATGTTTAGCTCGCGAGGCGAGACTATATACAGGATGTTGAATTCACTCCCGAAGCCTCATCTCAGTCTGAGTATAATCCTTTAGTCCTCCTACTCCAGAACGCTTTCGGCTTGGACGTCATAGGTGGAAATAAAGTAGTTGTCGAGTTCGGTGATTCTAGAGCTTTCAGGAAAACATGTCGGGATTCGGGAGCGGAGTGGGGCTAGGAATTCTCAAAGGGAACGGGAGCTACTTGACTTTACGAGAAACATGTGTGGTGGGTCTTGGGTCGGCATAGGAAAATACGCACACAACTGAAGCAAGGTATAATACAAATGGTTTTGGATAGTTGGAACATTGTGTGGATGCGAGGCTGATGTTTGGTGGCGGATTTATTCAAATCTCCCTTTCCTTCGATCAAGGATCACTTTGAATTCCTGGGGTTTAAGTAGATGAATGGTCACAGTCAGGCATCATCTTCCCCTGTCCTTTGACGACTTGCATCTTATTTTAATTTTCTTATCCACAACTATTTTTATTCTGTGGGTACGATTTGTAGACCCAAATTAAGAAGATAGAAAAAAAAGTTTTATTTATAAATTGAATTGGAAACCACTAACACAGGTTGGGGTTATCAACAATGACAATGACCACCTTACACAAGCCTGAACCCCTATGCCCAGCCAGAGGCACGCCCATGTAAGTCTAATGCGTATATAATTATACGTTTTTGTTTACTTTCTTCAGGTTTTCTTTATTCTTGTAGTACCTACATAATTATATGCGCCCTTCTTATCCAGCAATCGTGCGACCCCCTGAATCCGCCACTGGCCCTGTGTGATGGATGTCGGTTGACACAAGTATAACGGAACGAGACACATTATTTGGTTTTAAATAGTGAATGGCAGCCAAGTTGATTCGAACAATGGTTCGTTCAATATTTATACAATGATTTATAAGGAATGAGAGCGAGTGAAACACAAAGAGACAGTGAAGATTGCTGTTCCCAGTTCTGTGGGTCCATCGAAACTGTTTGAAATAGCCGTGAGTGATCGCTCGTTTCACACTTCATAAAACAATCAGTGTTCCAATTGCTAATTGGAGCTGAGTCAACGTGTTCATAACAATTAGTAATTCTGTCGCTTCTGTGAACTTCTGTCGCTTCTGTGAACTATTATGTTCATATAATATTTTAATATTTTTTTTGAAAAACTTGCGTTAGCGAGTTAGCATTTATCAGTGGCGTAGGAACTATTTTTTTAGTGGGGGGGTCACACTAAAGTTCACTACGAGGTAAGGTGGGCAAACTAGGGTCTGGGGCGAAGCCCCAGCCGCCGGAGGCTATTTCGCCATAGGCGAGATTTTGTTAATAGGTGCTCTTGATAGGTGGCCTAAAACACGTTTTCAGGCGAATTTTAATTATGAACAAGGGTTACATTTTGAAGCTAATATTGCATTGAAGATTGATTACCTGACTAAAATCGGTCGACAGTCTGCTTGGGAATTTCAATTTCAATTTTTCAATTTTTTATTCAGACAAGTTAAACAATTATACAAGTACAGGTATACAAGTAAATGTTAAACCAAGACAATCAGTGAAGATTGTGTCACCTGATTTACACAATAACAATATCGTAATAATAATAATTATAATAAAAACAATAACATAGTGAAATAAAATAAAATTCAGTGATAACAATATAACTAATCAGATATTCAGCTAGACCTAGATAACAAAACAATATTTTCACATCTTTGAATATGCACCGACAATGAACATTTAATGCATTACATTGATCATCTAAATTTAAACTACGACAGTACTTGAAATAGCCTCAATCGCTCTCTTATAATAAAATAATATTAGTCTAAACTCAGATGGCTATAATCTAGTCTGCAAATCACGTCTCTTACTAAATCTTTCTAAAAAATGTTATCAAAAATCTTCCTTTTGTTTGCAAGCCCGACTGTAGTAAAAATCCTAAAAATCACCCAATAAACTATAAGTAAGCAAATGACACCCATACCTGGCTTGACCCCCCCAACAAGTGGGGGGGGGGAGGTTCCCCCCCCCCCCCCCCTTCCTACGCCCCTGGCATTTATTTATTTATTTATTTTTTGGGTTCACTCAAATACAGCATTGCTGCCATTTTACATTGAGGTACTATAGGATATAATATATTTAAAATCACATCATAAAAGCAAACAACATAATAAAAACTGTAGAACATAAACATTTCATTAAGCATACTCAATCAAACAATTCTGTTGATTCTGCTCAATACCATTTCCACAAGCGAAAATCGTCTATATCTCCGAAAAATGCAAGTCTGAACTAATACATGTGTGCCCCTCCCCATATCTTTACACAGGGTAGGAACATGCTATTCTTAATCTATCTAAAACATGTAATTACTTTTAGTTTCCTTCCTTCCAGTCCCATCATGGCGCCGGTTACTTTATCATGCTCCCAAAAATGCTCCACTTGTCTCCTTCCTTACTCTATTTTGAACATTTTTGTTGAATCGTTTTACTGGACAAACCTTGTTCCAGGCCAACATATTTTACATAACAATTTGCCATCTCGGATGATCTCATTGTTATGTCCCTCTGCTTACTAATTAATATTATAAATCACGGAGACCACGAACTTGTGTTTACATTCGACGTGTGACAGAAACACGTATTGTTTGAACAGTAGTATTATTTATAGTACGTCAATTATCAAACTGGTGTTACCTGACTTCCCTTTACTAAGACGACACCGCCGTAAGAAGATGGCCATTGGGAGCACTCCAACTGGCGCTTACCGTGTATTATTTATATGATCTTATAATTAATGTTTTCAAGCCCTTGGTGGCGAAGGTATATATTGAATTCCAGACGGTCTGCAGTTTTTTAATAGTTTTTTTTTTAAACTCTCGGACGTGCTAATTTAAATTTAGACTTCGCCTACAAGGATAGACAGACGTCGTTTGTGCGCGTTGGAAGCGATTTATTCCCTCTGTTTAGATGTGTTTCGCATCCTGTCTCCCTTGAACAGTTCAAAAAGCCTGTCTAGTTCGCGTACTTACACTTTGACTCTTTACTTCAGAATTTATTCGCACATAGGGGATCGGGAGTGTGTGCGCTGTGTGATTTGGCTGGGTCTCTTCCTTTCTTTTCTGTCTGCCTGGCTGGCTTTAGCGTCGTAACATTCGCCCGTTTCGTGTGATGTGATTCATTACGTTAAAAATAATCCATGTTTCATCTTGCGCGTGGAGGTTCGAATCTCTTTGGCTGCACGAAGGTGCAATCATCGCAATGCCACCTCTCCGTTTGTTATTGGTTGCACCGTGTTGCACCACCTGATGAAGCAAGAGTAGGCCACTCTGTTTCCTGCTGGCCTCTCGGTGAATCATTTTATGTGCGCCTTTCTATTGCTGGTACACTCTTGCCCAGAGTCGGGTAAAACACCGCTACTTTTCTCGAGTTTAAAAATGTCTTCAAGCTATTTATATATTTTTTATGCTGATGAGTTTATGACTAACGTTGACAGTGACAGCCCCACCTGTCCACATGCAATTACAAAAAATAAAGATTTTAATAAATACTCAAGTACCCCGAGCACAATTTCAAGAGGAGGCTAAAAAAATCAGTCCTCAATGATGCTGAAATGTTTTGGCAAACAATGCGACTTTGTTGAGAAATTCTTCGTCACGATATCGAGCCCGCATAAACAGTTCAATTCAAATTGTAATTTTCTTCTCTAGATTATTTTTACACCTTATTTTAAATATTTTGGCAACGCCATGAGGACATTTACAATCTTGACGCTCTTCTCTTACTACTCGTACACGTTCATGAATGTAATGAGTGTTTTAAGTCAGGGGGGGGGGGATGCACACCAGTATCCTAAAATACAGTTTGTTTATTTGCTAAGTTATTTACAATATATACTCGGACTTTCAAGTTTAGTAGCGGAAGGATCAAAGACGTATTTGCAGTGAGCCTGACCAAGAGTCTTGACTTACAATAAAATAATTTTTATTTTTAAACAGATCTGCGTCAGAAGAAAAAGTGGAATCGTTTAGAAGAGTCGGCATTCCACTCTTCCACATAAGAGAACGAATCAAGTGAAGTATCTAAATGGAAGAAGGCTCGTTTTCACGTCCTCACAATAATTTATTTGATGGCAATCTGTCTCCAGATTAGACGCTTATAATACACACGACTTTCAACTCGACATCAGGAAATAGACAGAGGCACGTTTATTAGTTGAGGACTACTTGTTTTCAGATTAGCTTATTCTCTTTGTTTGAGGATCTGATTCATCTGTCTGAAACCCACTTGTGCCACGTCTACAGTCAAATACATCTTCTCCCCTCATATGACGATCCTACCCTCCCTCTCGACGTCGGCCAGCCATTATAAATGATCGATATGAGCCAGGTTGACGTGGAAACGACTATAGTATAACCTGACTGATCTCTGATCTCCGTCGTCTACATCAGTGAGTTGGTACCTCGCCAGAATCTGTACCGTTTCGACTGGCGAGTAGTCTGGTGTCTGCGAGAGCATGGGAGAGGGTATTGCCTTGGCGCGAACATTCCGAATGTGCCCCCCCACACATAAGCCCACGGCCGCGACTATGTCAACCATCAGTCCGACGTGAAATTATGTGACCGAAACCGCTCGTCTTGTGTGGTACCAACTGAACGGATAAACAAATCGTTTTTCTTGATTTTAAGCGGTTTGCCACTTGCCAGTTGAAAGCAAGTTAAAATTTATTGAAAAAACTTCCTTCTAAAGTTTTGCCTTTTTGGCATCTTTCTCGTCAGCACGAAGTTTCCAATCTTCTTTGTTACTCCAGATTATCTGCTGTTGTCTTCCCTTCCCTGCCGGTCGGTTCACAGTGCCTCGAGTCTCCTGTGATTAGATCTAGTCCGCATAGGACAGTAGGATTGCCTCTATTTATATCGTTCGTTATACACGCGGAACTCTCTTGAGTTACGCCCCCGCACGTGGACTATTCTATACCCTGCTCATTATTAGGTCCGACACAACACTGATCACGCATAGCTCGGTCCAGATTAGAGCTGGTCTAGAAAGTCATCATCGTGCCTGTACACAAATACAGTCTGTGGTATGAGATACATGTACTGTTGTACACCCGAAATTGAGGGTAGGCCAGAAGACGTATTCGTTTGAACTGGTTGTATACTTGCTCTCACTGTTATTTTCTATAGTACATGCTTTTGAGTGACAACAATAGGAGCCATGTTGGATCTCAAATACGTATTCGTAATAGAAGGGGTGTTTTCTGTTTGAGTCAAGAAAGTCACCGTCGTTTTGTTTGTGCCTGCTGGCCATATATAAGGTACACGCCGTTTTGACTTTTTGACATGAGGACATTGTTTTTCCTTTTTACTAAACCACATAAAGTAATCACCCGCCTCTTTAGCATAGTGACTTCTATTTATTTGACATCAGCAAGGAAAACATAGTCGACTCCACTCATCGTTTTAAGTGTACTGTTTTGTTTTTTGTGTGGCCTACCCTACTTGTTATAGAAGCTCAAACTGCCCAGCCTAAGTAATATGAACAATAAACTTCAGAATGAATTTTCTGGCTTTGGCAAGCGTCCAATTTCCGACATGTTTGCTGTACTAATATCCTTTTTAACTTTTTTATATTGCTGTTAATCTGCCCGTGTTGTTTCTATTTGCCGCTAGCGTTTCGAAGTGTGCGGTAAAAGCGGCTGTCCGTTATTAATTATACGTGTATGTATGCACTTAGGCATACTGAATGTTATTTGGGTTACATCGTTTCGGTTCACTACGTTTGAATTATACATAATCAATATATCTATCAATTGAGCTGAGACAACGAAGTGAAGGCTAAATTGTTTTATGTTTTGTGGCTGAAAAGGGAAAAAAGTTTTTAACAAATTAAGATTAAATTAAAACATTCATTTCAATCAAGTCAGTTCCTAGCTACTCGTAATTTCAGTTTTGCTACATCGTTTTGATACGAATGTTTAGAAGATAAAACCTTGAATGAACAACGGAGATAAGAACGGTATAAAAATGGTGACCTTGGGTCTTGCTAGCCTTAAAAAATCAAGGTCATTGTGATGTGTTTTACAGCAGAACAATATAAACAATTGTTTTACATTTTTCTTCTTTTTCATTTTGCCACCCGGATTTTTCTTCTCCTTCATAGTCATTTTGGTGAAAATCTGTGCGTTTAAAGCATCACATTGACCAACTTTTTATCTACTAAAATCTTGTTTTTAATCCAAAAGTTTTCTCTTTCAAGGTCATTTTGATGAAAATCTGTGCACAATAACCAACTTTATCTACTTTTGGTCACATGGTCGTCACTAGGCCCTACTTTTGGTCACATGTTCGTCACTATTCATCATCGTCACGTAGTGATCTTGATTGTGCCATGCTGTTCCGACCTGTTGGTCGATGTACGTCGAAATGAGCCACATACATCCTGATCCACCCCACCCCCGAATGATTGTGGGAAAGTTTCTTGTGTTATATTAGCAGCTCTGGGAGGAAGGAGACTTCCCCACGGCAATAACAATAATAACAACTTGAGAGTGAGGGACTGACGACAGCTACCCCTATATGCCGAGGCGCTAACACACGTGCGTCTGCGTCGCACGAGTGGGCGTGGTTCACGGAACTCGCGTCATTTGGATCACATAAAATAGGATGAACAAAGCAGAAATTTGCTCTTTTAGTGCACTCTTTGAGTCTGACGAACCCATTATAGGGTTTGGATGGAGGGGCGAAATGTTACCACCCCCCTGAAACGTGTCAACACGCCACTTTCGCCTGGATATCCTGGGAATACGTTAAATTGTTTTTTCAAGTTTCAGCTATTTAAAGTCGAAGACAGACTCGGATAGGTTTCTTGAAGTTGAGGAAATTCACGACTTGAAACAGAAGGTATAGTTCTTTTCTTCATTCTTGGTTTCGACTCAAAATAGACTCGAGATTAAAATTTCGTTACTGTAGCAGAACATGAGAATGAGGTTATAAAAGCAGGATAGGCGAAATTTCTTGAAAATTGACACTGAAAAGAACATCTAAAATATGCCTGCTCTATTGCAGAGGGCGGAATTGTCAGGTGATGATGCAATGAACTATTTATTTTATTTTATATATTTTATTTATTTATTTAACGATTCAGTTAAAAAAACTGATTTAAAAAGGAGGACAACTAAATAAATCTAATTACATAGATGCAGACACACAATTTGAAATAGTAATATTACAACAACAATGCATTAAAACACAGCAATTTTGGTATAACAAACTAACACAATTCAACCTAGCACAACATATCCTCAAAATACATTTCGTTTTGCTATTTTGAGAGTCGAGCTAAACCGAGTTACAATGAATTGTTGTTATTTGTTTTTCGTGACTACTATCCTATTCAACAGTCAACTATAATTACTGCTCGGGACTTGCCATTTGATGATTGGATACTTACATCCATTACAGTGTAATTATTAGTGTAACTTATGATTAGCTTACACTATACACACTTACCTTCTTTGGCCCTCCTATGTGGGATAAAATCAACAGTATTCCTTCCAAATTGCTATGGCTATAGCATATAGGGTATACCTTCCTATAAATAATACACGTTTCAAGTGAAGTTCTTAGTTTTCATTAAAGTAGTACAAAAAATATTGTCTTGAAATTTTAGTACAGCTAAAGATATAAATGCAACGAATAATTATAGCCTATATATTGTCAATCATCCCAGAATTCAAGTTTCAATTAAATACAACCCTGCAGGAAACGAAAGCAAATTATTTATGATTTTTCTCTTCAAGTTTCTATTTAACCTACTTCGGAAATAGGTACAAAGTGTTCTATATAAATAAGGACAGTGTGGTTTGAGCCAGAAAAGTTCGAAGTGTTTTAGCTCACGGTCATTTTGCGTGGCTTTTCACTATCAACATTTCAGTTCGTTTCCCACTTACCCCGAATTCACGAACAAAATAGGAAATGGAAACAATATTATTTCTAAATGTTCTTGTAAACATGCAATAAACACTCATGTATAGATTTTTTGATGATAATTATAATAATTTTACACTTATGCAGTACTGAGTTGTGGTTGCTGTTTGTGATTGTTGATTCATTTTGATGATTATTATAGCAACGATAGTTTTTGTTTTCGAATACAGTAAAATGAATTAAGTTTTAACCCTGAATAACTCGTTTGGTTTAAATCCATTGCCTTAATTATATTTGTATACTAGAGTATGACATAATAAGGGACCAAATTTTATTGGAATACATGAACACGTTTATTATATGCATGCGTGTGTAACTAGAGACATGCGATAACCATCAATACCTTTCTATCTCCATTTGAGGTGACAAAAACGAGTAAGATAATTATCTGCATCACTGAAACAAAGAAACAACAATAACATCTACTGGCAATACCTCATAATTATCTCAATTTAAAAGTTAATAGAATGAGAACAAATTTCTTGTCAATTTCATTTAGGTGCTTATTAATTTGTCTGTGTCGTTTACCTAAAATTGAGATAGAAGGTAATATTGAAACCCTTACAAACTTCCACATCACAGTGCCATCAAATATAAATCAATAAACTGTTTCAAATTCGTGTACAGTTTTGTTAAACACGTTATGTCAATGTGTATACTAGTGTAGACAAACGAGCCTGTAGAATTTAGCTTGTGGTGAGATTCGTTTATCTAAGAACAATCGAAATTACTACTTGTAATTGCAAGCCTGTGGAGGCGACACGCGCAACACCGGCATGCGATCAAACTGACAGGCGCCGCCTCGAGACTTCTTTCTCCAGCACGGTGGCTTGGCTTGCACTCCGACCTGCATGCGGGCACAGAAGTGCAACCCTTTGACAAGACACATTCAGCCGCTACCTGAAATGTGGCGTAAAATTAGCTCCTCTATCTATGCATCTTCGAAGAGTTGTGCATTGCATTAAATGGATTGCCGTACTTTTTTATGTATATAAAAACAGTTCTTGTCAGAAAAGTTCAGTTTAGTTTAGCAACCGAGCTTTTCTTAAAGAGGATGGATAGTCCGAAATTAAAACCACGCGAAATTACAGTTTTTTCGTGATATCTCGAGAACGATGCAAAATTTCTTAAAACTGAAATCTAGACCGAATTGTAGTTTTGTTAGAACAATAAATGCAAGAAAAAATATTCAATATAATAATTGTTGCGGTTTGTATTAGAGATATGCATTTATTAATTAAAATTCTAATAAAAACACTAATTGCCATCACATTACAATATTTTTTCTTGTATTATATGTTCTAACAAAATCACAGTTCGGCCTAGAATCCGTTTTAGATATTTTGCATCGTTCTCGAGATATCACAAAAAACTGTAATTTTGCGTGGTTTTAATTTCCGAGTATCCCATCCTCTAAAGGGGTATTTAACCGCTAAACTCAAAAAATAAATTTCATTCAGGCTAACTAGTAATGAATTTAGCAATTAACAGAAAAATTATTGGGGTCACCATGACCTCCCAAAAAATTGTCAAACATGACATTTTTCGAGCTAGGTCCCATCGCCAAAAATCTCCCATAAGAAATAACATGGGGACGATCTTTATGCTCCGTGACCTTGGAGGATTTTGATCCGAAAAAATATTGGTCATTATTGACGTAATCTACAGCCTTTTCTGCAAATTCTCTATATTTTGTTTTGTAATTTGGGCAAGCAGTTCGGTCAAAATATGCAGATTACCAAGATGGGGTGTGATTTTGGATTGCATATTTTTGCGTGTTTGAGGGTATATTTGGGCACAGTTTCAAGACACGATGTTATAAAGGCAGGTAAACTTCTCCGCCGCGCTCTTCCCCCACCATGCGGCTCGGCTACTGGACAGGATGAACGACTATTGACATTCCACAGAGATGGCCCGTCAAGATAATGGTAATTGGCTACATAAGAAATTTAAAAACTCGCAATTTCGTTGTTTTGTAACTTTTATCGAATTATTTGGATTATTGAAGAAAAACTAACATACCCTCGATTTTGAATCACAAAAAAACACCAAAAATTAAGCTATGTAAACACATGTAAATTAAACGCATGTAGTTTTTAGCTTTGGTGATAAGATTATGTAATAATCTATGTCGAAATAGTGAGTGAGTGAATGAGTGAGTGAGTGAGTGACAGGTAACTTCTCCGCCGCGCTCTTCCCCCACCATGCGGCTCGGCTACTGGACAGGATGAACGACTATTGACATTCCACAGAGATGGCCCGTCAAGATAATGGTAATTGGCTACATAAGAAATTTAAAAACTCGCAATTTCGTTGTTTTGTAACTTTTATCGAATTATTTGGATTATTGAAGAAAAACTAACATACCCTCGATTTTGAATCACAAAAAAACACCAAAAATTAAGCTATGTAAACACATGTAAATTAAACGCATGTAGTTTTTAGCTTTGGTGATAAGATTATGTAATAATCTATGTCGAAATAGTGAGTGAGTGAATGAGTGAGTGAGTGAGTGACAGATGAGTGGCAGAGTTGTGTTAAATGTTTGATAACAATGACGGTGACGATGAAGTGTTATTCAATGTAATACTAGGAAAACGCTAAAGTCCCGCCGCGTTGATGGATGAGCTTTTTAAAGGTTTTAGTTTGCGTGGGATATCTTTACTTTTGCAAGTGCTTTGTTTTGCTGCCTACGCATCGAAGGTGAATGTTGTCAAGTTTCTTTTGTTTCTTGTCAATTGGTATTATTTACCGTAAAAAACTTGTATTAAAAGCTTTATTTCTATGGATTCTGGCTAAATTTTTCCACTTTTTCTTTCAAAAGGTACTACATAACCATAACCTTAATGTCCATGTATAATATGAACGTTGTAGCCCCACCCGTTTGGTCAGAATTGGCCCAAATGGCACGAAAATATCGCACAAAAAGTCAAAAAACGTATATTAAAAGCTTTATTTCTCTCGATTCTGACTAACTTTTTCAACTTTTTCTTTTAGAAAGCAATACATCACCATTACTTTAATGTCCATGTGAAATATGAACGTTGTAGCCCCACCCGTTTGGTCAGAATTGGCCCAAATGGCACGAAAATATCGCACTAAAAATCGAAAAAAATCGTAAAAGTACGATATTCATGAGAAATATTTCTTCGATTGTACCCAAAAATGTAGCAAGTCTAAGTTCAGAGAAAACGAAGGTCGTGACAAATTTTCATCAAGATCGCATATGCCGTTTGCCCGGTAGAGAGCGAACAAACAGACGGAAAAACAAAAAAAAAAAAAAAAAAAAAAAAAAAACACCCGAGCTAAATTTTTTGGGGGGTCGGTGAAATTGAAGTCTTCGCTTCGCTCATCCAATAACGTAATAAAACACTGATGGTGAATTAAAATGCATACAACAATTTTGTAAATAATTAAGGCATTAATACCATAAACAATATAAACAATAGGTGCCTTGTCAGTAAATGAAATCGTAGACTAGCAAAGATTAACATTAACCACAGGGCCAATATTAAACATCTGCAAATTCAACCATTATTTAAATGTGTACCATTAAATTCGCCACATACAGTAGCATACTTGAAAATAAATAAAAATAAAGATAACTTATGGAAAAAACCATTCGCAAACAACTATCGATCATCTTATAATAATAATAATCTACAGGATTTTCAAAGATCTGTAAGCGATTCAAATTGAATAACATTTAAAAAGATATCGAACAACTATTATTAATTTATTCCATAATTGTGAATTAAAATAATAACAAAACAAAACAAAACAAAACGAGTGTATGTTAGTTTTTCTTCCATATTAATTCACCATCAGTGTTTTATTACGTTATATTACATTGAATAACACTTCATCGTCACCGTCATTGTTATCAAACATTTAACACAACTCTGCCACTCACTCACTCACTCACTCACTCACTCACTCACTCACTCACTCACTATTTCGACATAGATTATAACATAATCTTATCACCAAAGCTAAAAATTACATGTGTTTAATTTACATGTGTTTACATAGCTTAATTTCTGGTGTTTTTTTTGTGATTCAAAATCGAGGGTATGTTAGTTTTTCTTCAATAATCCAAATAATTCGATAAAAGTTACAAAACAACGAAATTGCGAGTTTTTAAATTTCTTATGTAGCCAATTACCATTATCTTGACGGGCCATCTCTGTGGAATGTCAATAGTCGTTCATCCTGTCCAGTAGCCGAGCCGCATGGTGGGGGAAGAGCGCGGCGGAGAAGTTTACCTGCCTCGGCGCAACCTTCCCTTGACACCGACTTTAGTATCTATGTGAACCAAAAAAGAAGCAGGTTAAAGCCGGTTTAAGAAATTTCCCAAAACACCAATTTTCGCAAATTTTGGGATAAAAAAAAATCAAAAAATCGTGTTAAATCACAGTTGCAAGATATAATTTTTTAACGGTCATTTTAGTGTAGTATTGTGCTAAAGATCACGTGGTAAAAAATATTTTTTGGGGTTTTTAGCCCCTTTAAACGTAAATCTATTACATCAATAGTTTTTAAAAATTTGTCTAATCACCAGACATTTGACAAAGGTGCAAGTTTCTGTACATACACATATTGGAAAACATTATTGGGTATAGACCACGCACATAAAAAATTAGATTACAATAAAATAAAGAATATTTGACGTTTCGTGGAGATTTCAGCCCCTTTTAATAAAATGTATATTTATCATTCGAACGTGAAAGCCTTCACAAATACATAAATATAATAATATATATCCATTACAGGAGGAGCCTCAGGAGTTTGGATATTGGGGGGGGGGGGGGGGGGCAAACCCAGCAGTGACAAATAAAACAATTCGTATATATTCGTAATAGATGTACCGAAGGTCATTTTGGTGAAAATCTGTGCGTTTTAAACTATCACAATGGCCAATTTTTAATCTACTTTTCTCTTTCAAGGTCATTTCGGAAACCTATTTTGTATCTACTAAAATCCTCTTTTTTTAACTATAACCTACACGTAATAAACAGTGAGGTATAGTTTTGTGTAGGCCTACATGGACGTCATTATCTGGTTGACGTCGGTCTGCCTGTGTCCGTGAATCGTGATTGGCCATCGCCCAGCATTATCTCAGATTAGGAATAACAGACGTGTTTGATGAGCCAAGTATAACAAGTGTGGAGCCGAAACCATGTCAAAGTCATGTTGAGACTTTTGGGTTATTATGCATTTCGCCTCTTTTTAGGAGGGAAAACATGGGCGAAACTGATCTTTGGCATAACCAGATAACTTTCTAATTTTATTTGTACTACCCAATATTTGCTCTTTCTGGTCCCATCGAGTGGGATGTGAATGAGTAAGACGTATTGTCTAGGCTGTTGCATTGCATCCCCTCCATATTCCTCCATGCGTGTAAAACGAATTGTTTTTTCTGCTTGCCGCACGCACGCATGTCTTACGCGTATCGGGTCTGAGAATAGCAGGCGATCTGTCAGCCTGTCAGTCAGATTGCTCAATGCAAGGGGTTGTGAATGTTGTTGGTATGTGCGTCGGGCTAATAGTCTACAGCAGCATCCGCACGAGGGAAGCGAAACTAGATATCTTGTGGCACTTCCTTCTGGTATATCTCCGTGTTCACAACACTGCGCTCCTTGTAGACTAGTAGATGCTGGAATGCACGTTTTCGGTTAAAGGAATATATATTTTGGATTTGGATAACAAGGCGTGATTCTGAATAAAAATGACTGGCTGTAAGAAACAAACCAAATAGTACTAAAGTGTAATCAGCTAGCGCTGTTTTACCCCTGACAAGTGATTCATCAAAATAATGAGATAAACGTGATTTTTCTTACTACAGTCTCCCATAAACACTGCTTTTTCTGTTAAAGCAAAGTCAACTACATAGGTTTCTTATCTACTTAATTTCCTGTTCGACCCACACCCCCCACACTCGTACATCAGAATGATATCTTCAACGGCGGGGGCTCCTCCAAAATCTCTTCCTTCTATAGTGTTATTAAACCTCCACAATATAGTCATGGTGTTCACTTGCTGGAAATCAATAACGTTGATTACAAAAACGGCATTTGAACAAGAACTGATTTTTTATTCTGGGCCATTCGACCTACAGTTATACTGAAAGTCACAGTGCAATTTCTTGTCAAATGCTCTAAGCCAAAATTGTCGTATGTGAACAGCGCTTTGGAAATTTGCTACAGTACTTTCATCGATTTTGTGGTTTTGTTTGTTGTTGTTTGTTTGTTTGTTTGTTTGTTTGTTTGTATGTAATGTAACAATTACAAACATACCAACTTCATAATCGGTATTGAGTCTAATCCTTTTGCACACAAAAAAATATGTGCACAGATAATTTTTCAAATGAGTTGTCCGAGTTGACAGTGTTTCCTATATGTGCTGCCTGGTGCCTCTTGTTTGATTTTGGTGTGGCTTGGCATGTGTGTCTTATCTAAAATGTTTTGGAAGTTGTGTCGACTATGCATGCCCGCAATTTGTACCACCCTCTCGTAATTTACACTGCCCATTAGGAAGAGTTGGGGTGCGCCGAGCCACGCTAGTGGGGTGCACTATTACAGAGAGAGGGGTTGCCTAACGCCGGACGACGGCAACTCTCGTAAAAAAGCCGTCAACGTCTGAAAACAAATCAATACGCATTCATATACACGTTGATATGGGAATAGGGGGATGGTATCAACACTACCATAGTACCACCACTCATAGTTGATTTCAATTTCGGATTACGATGAATCAATTTTTTTAAATATCCTTTACACGATAACGTTTGCCGATGAAATACATTGGAAACAATGCATCCATGTTCTTATTAGAAAAGGGTCTCGCAGATGGCATCGATACCAATAGCGTGGGCTTATACACAAAATGCGTTTCACCCCAAATGCTAAATAAAACCGTTATTAAACGTTCCAAGAACATGCCAAAACAAGGATTTAAATGTTGAGTTTCAAGTTAGTATTTGAAAAAATCTAGATACTTACTTGAAACTAAAAGGTTTTAAGGAACTTTTGTTTAAAGAGTTTATAATGTAATACTTCGAATTTGAAAAATGTAAATTTACTGTTCGTATTATTTTCTTAGATATATCTTTTGTTAACATTTTGGTACATTTTGTTTGTTGCGTGTGATCGCGCTAGTTCTCGTCACCACTCTATGCGTCTGTACGTATAATTAAAACCCGATCCCTCGTCGTTATGCCCTCGTCTCGTCGTTGATGCGTCCTAAAAGAGATTCATCATCTCCGGGCTACTACGTCACAGCGGCACTTGTCTCGTTCTCGCAGCATCCTTCTCCTATGAACTGAACTTCCGGCGTCATTGTTAAATCTCACGTGACACTTGTGACAGAGTGACAATAATGTCGAGCAGTTAGGGATCATTAGGGTGGTGCAAGTTTTTACTCTTGGAGAACCCCTCGAGGTTACAACATTTCCTTCTTGCTTGGACGTATCGTCGCCGTTGATGAAGAGAGCGATTAAAATATATGCCATAACATTCAAACAGTTTCTAGTGTCGTTTTCATTCAGTCATGTGGCCCGGTTCGGTTGGGTTATGTGAAGTTTTATATGTGTGTCATTATGAACTCGCTATAAATCTCTTTGTAAACACGGTTTTTGTTGAAACTGTTCAACCCCTAACCCCTTGTAGATATATGTTTTCATATGATATCCCTACCCCATTTTTTAAAGTTCATGGTGACAGTAGTGGGTTGGGGATCGTTATTCATATTCATACTAGCCTAAAAATATTTTAAAATAGTAGTGCTTATACACATAATATTTTCGTTATTTTTGCCAAATGTTTAACTGGTGGAATTGTTATGATAAGGATTTGACTTGATATGGCATACAGTTGGACTCGGGACCGGGACCCAGGCACCTCACCCATCTTCTCAGGTGTACAAAAGCTAGAACCTCAACAGCAATAACAAAAACAAATATAGGTGGTGATGGCTTTGTAATTTTGCTTATTCTAATCCTTTCTTTTACGCTTCTTAGTTCTTACATCGCATTTATCGCGTGAATCTTCGTCGTATTCGTCGCCCAATTCACTCAACAGCTCACTTATCACTTATCAGTCTTTGAGTCTGAGGACGAATCGGACGAAACTGATTTTCGAGTTGAATGTTCCACTGTCTCTTATGAAGGGCGAGTTCATAAATCAGTTCAACCCCCTTCAGCCATCTCCCCCCACCCCCTCCAACCAAATAATTGAAAGTGGAGCGTCAATCATCAATCTAACCTCGTTAAATCTCTTAATTCCTTCCTAAGTTTTTAGATAAAGTGTTTTGTTTACCGTCTCCCAGCCAAGCCAACATGGCAGTATATTTCAAAATGGTGGACGTGTGTTTAGAATCTGTATGTTACGCATGCTTACTTAACTCACCATGACAGATTATGCACACGATGTTTGGCACATAGTCACATATTATTTTGATTAACGTTCTTCGTTGTTTCACAATGTTGATTTAGTCGTCATGTTTGAGTTCAAATTTAAAATGTGAACAATAGAGTTGGAGGCTTTAAAATTGGACTACTATCAACATTCCATGAGATGGTTATACATTGTTAAGTCTAAGTCCAACGTGCCACTTTAGACGATGACAGATATTATGTTTTAGGTATTTGTGAGTTGACGATATTTCTTAGTACCGTACTTAGGGGAGGGGGCTCTTATAAATGCTATTCGTAGGGAACGGAGTTAAACCCAGTAAAGTGCAAACAATTTTTTTTAAATCATTATTTTGTAACAGTTTGCGCATTTTACAGACTGATGCAAGCTAATTAATCTTGTGCCTAGTCGTTGTAGTGGTCATTCATACTTTCGCTGGCCCAGAAAGAGCTTTGATAATCTGTTTTAATACTGCTCACTGCTCAGTACGTCACGCGTGTGTATAAGTTTTTAATTTTTAATTTAGTAGAGTAGTTACTTCACTGTTGGTTGTACAGAGCTCAACGTGATAACGGTCCCCTACTGAGCTAGTGCACCCTAACCAGTCCTAACCATATAGTCACGTAGCGGTTTATCAGCATGTATCACCCTCTCTCATCGTCTTGATAAACGCCGGTGCCAAAATATGTGACTTTTTGACCAAAATAGCAGTACGAGTATTATTGAAGAATCCTACATTTCACGACATAATAATATATTCTTGACATTTACGTGTGTATCTCTACTACGTTCACAATACACTTGTTCAGGGATTGGGATCTATACCATTGTTTTGGTTTCATAATTGTTTATTATACAATTAGGTAACAAATCGTTATGTATGAAAATAAATACATGGGAACGGTTCCCTTTACTTTCTATACTGTGGTATGGTACAATAAGTAATATGCTAGAAATTAGTTAACTCATAATAATAAAATGTATGTACACTAAATACGAAGGCTCAAAGAAACTCCTAGACCTTATTTCAACCAATTAAATCAATTTATTACTAAGTGTCACCTCTCATTTATATTTTAAACTACAATCAAACGCTTGTTTTTCGAAATAAACTTATTTATATTATTGGATGAGCGAAGCGAAGACTTCAATTTCACCGACCCCCCAAAAAATTTAGCTCGGGTGTTTTTTTTTTGTTTTTTTTCCCCCGTCTGTTTGTTCGCTCTCTACCGGGCAAACGGCATATCCGATCTTGATGAAAATTTGACAGGACCTTCGAAATCTCTGAACTTAGACTTGCTACGTTTTTGGGTACAATCGAAGAAATATTTCTCATGAATATCGTACTTTTACGATTTTTTTCGATTTTTTGTGCGATATTTTCGTGACATTTGGGCCGATTCTGACCAAACGGGTGGGGCTACAACGTTCATATTTCACAAGGACATTAAGGTAATGGTGTTGTATTGCTTTCTGAAAGAAAAAGTTGAAAAAGTTAGCCAGAATCTATAGAAATAAAGCTTTTAATATAAGTTTTTTGAGTTTTTGTACGATATTTTCGTGCCATTTGGGCCAATTCTGACCAAACGGGTGGGACTAAAACGTTCATATTATACATGGACATTAAGGTTATGGTGATGTAGTACCTTTTGAAAGAAAAAGTTGAAAAAGCTAGCCAGAATTCAAAGAAATAAAGCTTTTAATATAAGTTTTTTACGGTAAATAATACCAATTGACAAGAAACAATAGAAACTTGACAACAATCACCTACAATGCGTAGGCAGCAAAACAAAGCACTTGCAAAAGTAAAGATATCCCACGCAAACTAAAAACTTTAAAAAGCTCATCCATCAACGCGGCGGGACTTTAGCGTTTCCTAGTATATATATATATATATATATATATATATATATATATATATATATATATATATATATATATATATATATATATATATATATATATTTATACACACACTAATGAACCAAACCTATAGAGTTCCGACGAAATGGTTTTATTTATGTGTTGTTGTTTCTTGTTAGCATTATAGTGAACTGAAAATTAATGTACAAGTTTACCGAATGGATTAAGAACATTTCAAATCCAATTAAGAGATCGTTATTTAATTCGAGAGTCGCTCTGTCCACTGTCCAGCTCAGTCTATTTCCCTGTTGTTCTTTTCCACTTACACAGTTTGCCTGATTGCTTTTGATCAATTGTATTGTTGTATCAGAGACAAACCGAGTCTGGCTGGCCGAGTCGTGCACTGCTGAAGGAGATGCTGCCGAGACTATTAGCTTTGTTTCAAGCACAGGTGACGAAACGTGGTTCGGCGATGCATCACGGACTATTTCGGCGCGCACTTGGGATTGTACGTCCCAGCTGGAGCTGGGTAGTCGGTGGTTTTGTTGTTGGTTGGTTACGAAGTTCGAGTATGTCGCCAAATGTCTGTAGCAGGGGAGGGGGGACATATTCAGATTTGTAAATACACTTTTACAGTACCAATTACATGCCAATTTTATTTTTACTTATTGCAATTTCAAAACTAATGGAAGAGAAACATTCATAAGCTTCGGTATTTCAGTTATTGTTTATGGCCTCGTCACTTCCTCATCAATGAACACAAGTTATTGATTACGCGGTTTATATGATTTTATTTGGAAAATAGGGAACGCTTAGTTATATATTATACAACACAGCTCATGGACGTTGAGAGTGATTTGCTAAAACCATGTGACCTTTCAGTTATAACAGCAACAAAAGGCATTCTTCTGTTGGCAAAATATTAATTGACTACAAGAAATAACAATTTTGTAAAGATTTGCCTTGTAGCCCAGATAGCTCACTTGACAAGAGGCGGGGGTTCTGTGTTTGAGTCACAGTCGGGACAAATTTTTACGACAACTGCTATCAATCTACTTATGTGTAAGGTAATTTTTAAATCAGTGTTCCAAACTTTTACTGCTCTTGCCATCGGTCATTCTAGGTTTGCCTTGGACATCACATCAATATAACTCGTGAGGTGAATGTTGGGATTGCTTTGACATTCATTCCCAGCACATTACTAACTACACCACGTTTGTCATCTGAATAGGGTCCTGTCAGGTGAAGCTGATGCTACCCACCCCCTTAGCAGCATACTTACGAAATACTCCGTCATCTGCCAGTACCGAGCGATTGATGGCGTACCATAACGTACGCCACCGCCATCGCCATCCACCTCGCATTGAAGGCATGTGACAGAAGCTGCCATATGCATGCGAAAGGGGTGGCGAAACTAATTCTAATTAGTTGTTGCCCATTAATTGCATTCGGGAGGGTTAGGTGTTTATAAAAATGCCTCAACCGTAACACAGGGTGGGGTCACAGATAATATATTACACTTGTGGTGGGGTGTTCGAACGTTGCGTGCCCCAGTAACCAGACACGAATATGTTTTCGGCTTGTTTTGCTTATTATTTGTAATTTAAAAATAACGACTAACCCACAACATTAATTATTAATCCAGTTCAGATTTCGTGACAGAACTCAATACTCCATGCTGGGAAGGGGGAGGGGCCTGAGAGGTATCTACATTCTACAACACATACTGTCTCTTTGCCTTCAATTCAAGTGTTGCTTGACTGGGAGATGCGCGATGATGTGATCAAAACTTTTTGGTAAGTGGGTGTTACGTGGTTCCCGGTAGGTAATTGCCATAAAATGTTTGCGTTTACCATACTCAAATACCATCTGTGGATTTCCTGATCCCACGCGTCCTGCTATATGGCTGATAAGGCGCGCCTAACAGTCTCAGGCAAAGCTACGTAGTCTTCCCACAGGAGAAGCCGCGAACAAATTAGCTCATTTCTTACAGTAAAGAAGTCCCACTCGTGATTTTCAACACAAACAATTTTCCACTGTGATTAAATTTCGTACAGATAAATTATTCCAATATCGCTCACGTGTTTGAAAATTGAAATTCATATGGCGTACCACTCAGAAATTAAAGATTTGTCCTTGGTGGGTGGTTGAGTCGGGTTTCCCGTTTGCGGTACTTGACAGACCCCTTTTATTCTAAAGATTTCAGTTGTAAAACAGTTGACTGTCCTGGGTTCGCCACCCGGCGTCGCTGCATAGATGTCCGCCGGAGCTAGTTAGGTGAGAATAAACTTCTTCTGTTGCAGTGTATCATTGGTTGGATCTTTCGCCGGTTATCATTCAACGTCATGGAATGATTAACATGTTCAAAGTTTGGCATTGTGTGAAGACCGAGTAGAATAATGAATAATTAATTATACGTGAATGCTAATCTAACCCACTTCATTTTGTATTCGTACATAATACAATGTCATACATAATACAAAATTGTAAATGCTTGATGTTTAAATTGAATGAGTCTCGTCGTAGGCCTACTCATACTCGTCTCAAATTATCAGCTTATATATTCGGGGTTTTTGATTGCCACTACTATTACATGACAACCAGCCACTGTACCAGTAACGACAAAAATGTATTGAGTTGATTTCACTGGTGGGATCATGCAGCCTTTACCTTAGCCTTAGGCTTTAGCCTTTTTTTTTGACCAGTTAGGGTTGATAATTTAAACTCGGAACGGTGAAGTTGGGGCCGTGGGTCCTGGGGGGATAAATTTACAACTTTTTTGGACAATAAACTTTTTTTTAAATTTAGGTGACAACACTATTTTGGTATTTAATTACAAGTGTGCCATTGTATTGGCCCATTCTCCATTAGCAAGTCTACGATCAGCAAATCAATTACGTTTTTTTTCAAAAAAATTACGTTGCTAGTTTGAATGTATATAACAATTAATATAATCAGGGTAAAAAAAGCGAAAATTTGTATCTTGAAAAGCAAAATTAGTTTTGTAATAGTAGTTTTAGTTGCGATAATATAAAATTGGGCAGTATTATGTCCCGACACAAAACCAATCGGGACGCGGGACTCAAAGCCTAAAATCGCCATACGTCTGGATTTACCATAACTACAATAGTTTTTATGTTAGTTATTTGATTATATGCAATACATACTTAAAAAATATATATTTACTACAATTTAGAAATTAAGTTAGACGATTGCTGAATGAATGTCTGGAATGCGGGAGACCCGGGTTCAAATCCCGGTCGGGGCGGACTTTTTTATTTTTTCAAATTTCTAAATTGTAGTAAATAAAAACAATTACACCTAAGGGAGTGTTTCCCGACTAACCAAATCGAGAAACAATATATGGTTATTTATTCTCACAATTTTACTAATTTTTTTTTACATTAGACCACTCAAAGACTTGCTTTGTTTTTGATAAATAAACATTGTTATTTAAATTAGTAATAATTGAACTCTATCAAAAATAGGTACCCCGGCTGCACTGCAACGACTATATATTTGCCTTCCCTCCCTGTATAGAGTCGACCTACCATTCACCATTCTGAGCTATTTTTTGTTTAGTTCATATTCGTATCGTATATAAGTTATAACTCTTTATTACAACATCATGTGATTTTTATTTCCATCTCCCAAGAATAGCACGATATGTTTCATATGGGTAATTGGCCCCCTCTTGACGATCGACTTGTGTATATTTTGCTTTTCGGCAAGTTGTAGGGTTTGTCAGTAACGAAGAGCGCCTATGTGGACGGGACACACACGTATACACGGACTTCTAAAAATACTGTGACGTCGGTGGTTTATTTTCGGTGTCGCCGGCAAAGTGAATGAAAGTCAGCCGAATCTTTGTGGGCCGGTGTCTAATGTTTGCCAGGCGCCTCTAACTATTTTAGAAGCGACGTGTTTCCCGATTCTTTTTGGACAAATATTTATGTTATTAGATTTGGGCCAAACAATGATAAATAATGGCTAAGTGAAACTCGAGACACAGGTGAAATTGACAAGTCAATATATTATACACTACTGTTAGTTACTAGTGTTTGAAGACGATACTTTAGTGAAATGTATCTGCTCGAGTGACAATATTAATTAATTAAATGCGGACAGGGCACCTCATCCACCCCTTTGAAGTGATATTGGTGTGGTCCTCTCCGACAAGCCAACATTCATTACTAGCGATTTATTATTCCATTTCCATGCGATATATTTGTTAGTAGAGCCGCTGATAATTGTTTATTCTGATAGCCATTAATTCATTACTCCTGCGTTCTCTAGGTTCGACTCTCGATGGAGTTTTTTTCCTGTGATCTTGGTTTGCTTTTGCAACTGATTAGTTCCAGTATAGTTTTAAATACATTAAATGGCGAGGTTCAGAGTTAAAAACTTTGTATGGTTAATAATAATAATAATAATAATAATAATTATTATTATTATTGATTCATAGCAGTTGTCGGAAAAGTTTGCCCCGACTGGGGTTCGAACCCAGAACCTCCGGCTTAACGTGCCATAGCTCTACCGGCACCACAGAACAAACCTGTACGAAACTGCTATTTGTTGTGACTGTTGACTTTCATGACATAAATCCAACAGAAGACTGCAATGTAGCTGTCAAATCTGAAAGATCGCATGGATAAATTCAATCACATCTCATCTCCCATGAGTTGGGTAGTATGAATATAAGTTTTTTAAGCATAAGCCCGCTTTAAGGACATAGTTATTGATTCATAGCAGTTGTCGAAAAAGTTTGCCCCGACTGGGGTTCGAACCCAGAACCTCCGGCTTAACGTGCCATAGCTCTACCAATTAAGCTACCGGGACCACAGAACAAACCTTTACGAAACTGCTATTTGTTGTGACTGTTAACTTTCATGACGTAAATAAATCCAACAGAAGACTGCTAATAATAATATAATAATAATAATATAATAATTTTTATAATAATAATAATAATAATAATAATAATAATAATAATAATAATAATAATAATTATTATTATTATTATTGATTCATAGCAGTTGTCGAAAAAGTTTGCCCCGACTGGGGTTCGAACCCAGAGCGGGCTTATGCTTAAAAATCTTATATTCATAATAATAATAATAATAATAATAATAATAATAATAATAATAATAATAATAATAATGTGTCCATTACCCGCTGTCCTATCATCTTGATTACCCTACTCCAGTTTCAGAAGGAAATGGGCAAATTAAAACTGTGTAAAAATGGATATATTACGAAAAGATGCAGAAGGTGTGTCCCAAAATCTGTTTAAATTAAAGTTAGAACCGAGTTAGAACGTAACTAACTGTGCAATGGCCGACTTAATCAACACGTGGGTTTATACGCGGATTGAACTGAAGCCGTGGGCTGGCTGGTCTTGACTGAATGGTCTACCCACCACAGAAAATTTAAACCAGACTCCAACCAACAATGGTGCACCTACTTCGTGATTATTTCGTAGTAGTATCTCGTATTAAAATAAACGTTATTTTATTGTAGGTTCGTGGTGCCATTTTGTGCTAAACTTTGCCAACAATCGCCTCGAATTGTCGTCGCCTTCCACATTGCACAATGTATTCAGAAGAGATTCTAAGACTCATTTCCTGTTTGCACTTAGCTTGACGCATGTAAGTTAGTGACTAGTGGTCATGAGCAAGAATAAAACTGGTCATTCATTTGATGGCAATTAGTGTTGTATACATGCAGGATATTGCTACCAACGCAATGTCTGTTTACATTCGACTTAATTAGGATCTGTAAGAGTCTAGAGACATTCAGGGTTTGAATTGAACAGCGGAAAGACTACTTGCACCATTTCGTTTGTTGGCTTAGGTCTTGAATGATAGGTGGACAATACGATGCCTCTTATGGTATTCGAACCTCCATCCATTGTTTCTAGTATATGGCCTGGATGAACACCATGGATGATGGTTCTTGCAATCAGTTATACACGTTTTAAATTAAAAAGAGACTAGTTCAAAGGTCCTGTTCACAAAGTGTTACATGCACCATCTAACCAATGTGAACACTAAGCTGGACAATTACTGTTTTTTATATTTTCCTCAACAGTCTGTAAATAGACATGCCGCACATAATAATGCCACAATAAT
Organism: Sweltsa coloradensis; assembly: GCA_024449915.1. NCBI lineage: Eukaryota > Metazoa > Arthropoda > Insecta > Plecoptera > Chloroperlidae > Sweltsa > Sweltsa coloradensis. Next base: position 43,741 of record JAMZAV010001073.1, read on the forward strand.
ATTTGCTATAGATTCTCCTCCCCTAATTTTTAAATTAATGCGATATGATACTAGCTTCTTTTAAACTGATGACTATAGAACCAGTTCTTTTAATTGTGGACACTTTTTGTACCCCTCTTTGGATCGAAACTTGATTTGCCTTTTTAGGTAAACCAAGGTTTTGATGCTAGTGATTCAGGCATTTGACACCAGGCAAACAATGGAATAAGAGTGCCAGTGAAAAGAAGACTATAAGATGTTGTTTTTACTGTCAATCTAAAGAAAAAGGCAAAGCAAACAATGGTAAGAAGAAGATCATAGCAAGACTGAATTTGTCTTGACGGTGTATTGGATGGATGACCATATCTGGGTGACTCGAGTATTCTTCATTGCAATTGGCAAGCTCCTATTTAGGGATATTGTGACCAGATGGAACATACTATAGGTGGACCATGTTGCTACAAACTGGTTATGGCTAGGAAATGTTCTTGAATCGTCATCAATATTTAGAAATTAATTTGTTCCCATAGACAAATGGGTGCTGTTTTATCTGTGTAAGTAATCACTAGGAAACGCTCAGTTGGACGTGTTGATAAGCGAGCACGTGCTATAGCTAGACCCACAATGCACATTTTTTTAAATTTTAAAATTTGCGACGTTCGCTGTCCACAGGGCCATGTTTCCGATATTATTTATTATTGCCAAGGTATTTGGGTAAACCCGTATGTAAATCTTTACTTTGTGGATAAAATCCACCGCCATCTAGAGGACCTTGACTCATTGGGAAAAATATTTAAACTCTTTGGTGACAAATAATAGACTGCTTCCTCGAAAGTATTTTGATTACTTCTAGGTGGCAGTGCATTGGAAACTTAGCGCGACTTTTCATTGCCATGGCAACGTTACTTTTGTTATAATGTAATTTCCATCTACACTACTTATCGGATCAAACTAAAATGAACATATTCGTGACCGGACGAACATTCTAAATGATTTGGCTATCTCCAATGACGTAATATAAGCTAAGCGCTAGACACACAGTTAGGCCGTGGGGAGCATGACAATTTGAACCTGTCTCTAGTAGGGAAAAACCCACCGCCGTCTAAATGTATCGTACCCTTAAATTAAACAGCCTTTGTGTTAACAAGCGGTGTAAAATCAAAACCGCAAGATGGCGATTTCTCGTTATTATTGAAGAAAAACAGTCTTTCTTCCTCAAATCTCTCAGTTACTCCGATTTCCGAACAAAGCAATTCAAGTTGGTGGACTATCATACTATTGTCTATCTGCATTAAGCTTTTAGTAATCAAAACTAGTTATTTGTGCGGAATATGTGTCTGAACAAGGTCGTGCAGGTCTAGGGTTGCCTAGGAGAGGCCTAGGGCTTGTCAAACGTGTAATGTTAGCATTAATTGAATGTAGTTCTATAGCCTAATGGAACTAAAGGCTTACACTGTTGTATTATAAATAATTTTCTTTATCTGGGCCTAGGCCCGGGACGGTTTCTGGTTTGTTTTATGGAAGTAATGACAATTTTTCTCCGTTTCACACATAGAAGCAAAATTTAAAATGTCCGCCATTTGTTTACGTATTTGTTTAACCCCGCGACGTTCAAATAATCCACTGCATCTTAGTTCATTCAACTAGATGAAGTATCTATGTGGCAGTGAAGTGATTTTTCCCTACTAGAGAGGCTTCAAATTGTTACGCTAGCGCTCGGTTGTGAAGGATAGGAGACTGAGCGTCTAGCGCTTTGCTACGCAAAGCTTATGTACGTCATTGGCTATCTCAGATTTTGTCGCCGGTTAGTTTGAAAAAAAAAATTCGATTAACTTTAATGTAACTTTTTAACTTTTTGAACGATTTTGCCACAAAACTAATGGCATTCAATCGAGAACAAAGCTTGCGGATGGTCAAAATTTCAACTCGATCCGAGCCTCCGTTCGAACGTTATGGCGAGACATACAAACAAAAAAAAACAAACAAAAAAAACAAAACGAGTGACAAATTTTTCCGGCAGAGTCAAATGGAAACGCTCGCTTCGCTCGCTTAATTATTGCTTTTGTATCCATCGAAGGTATACACACTAAAATTTTTAAAATCTCTCAATGGATGTGCTGGTGTATATATCAAAATCATGTTTAAGATGTCAGATAATCAGGTCATGTTGCTTTTTAGCTTTTGCAAATTTAAAGCTGATGCTATTTTAATACTACTAGGTACTTGCACAGGCAAGTATAAAATTATGTTACTACTTGGTACCCATTGGGCCATTGGTCTCATTGAAGAATTATAATAGTATTGTGTTATTTATATTATACAATAGAGATTTGTCATAGAGGTTGTCTTTGTGAAAAAAAAAAACTGTAAATCCTTCGTTATTGTAGTAGGCTAGTATGAAAATAAATACATCCAGTTCATTGGTACAAATACGTACACAATTTTGAAAACCGTACTACCCAACAACTGAAACCATTGTAGTACCGGTAGGCCTACTGTATCTGTGCTGTATGGTGGCCGATGTACAGTGCTCGAAATAGAAAATTTTGGACAGCAGTCGTGTCTAGAATTGAGTAGCTCAATTTTAGACAAAACACAAGAATTTGTTTTCAAGTATTAAAATATTGCTCAACCTTACAACTTCATATACCCAATTAGATTAGGCAATGTACATTTTTATTCCAACAAGGCTTATGATGGAAATAAGATACATTACCAGTGCTGCCAGTGAGAACAGAGAGAATTTGAATTGAAGGGAAAGTGAGTGCAAGTTATATGTTACATTATTATTTCTTACTTACAGTCCATTTTCAATTACATGCACTAACTTACGTTATTTTTTATTCGGCTGCTGCTCTTATACGATGGTAAGGCCCATTTGAAAATTATTTATTCTCTTAATTTATTCATTTCTGGGAATGTGCCAAGGATAAAGGGTAAATTGACAAGCATTCTTGTTGCAGTTTAAGAATTTGCATATAATAGTTATAAACAAACACGAGCACATGAAGAATTAATATTTCTTAAAAAATCACAATTAGATATTCTTCCATTTTATCATCTTCAAATACAGTAAGGTGAGAAAGAATATACGTACATCAAGTCTTATATGTATCACAGTAAGGCTGATTAATTAAGATGACGATGTAGAAGGCCCTTCGCCAGGATCATTAAGTTCATCTGGCTTGGTGGGTAATGGTCTATTTGCCATCTTGTTCGTACACTTTACAGCGACTGGTAGTTCGGAATACTCGTGAACAGTAGCATCCGAAGGCTCAGCGTATTCGCACACCAACGAGGCTGTATTGGGCTTTGTCTTGTCACCTGGTGTTTTGGCAGTCAGTAAACTCTCTCCCAGAGCCCTGAGGAAGCTAAGCGGTCTGGCTGGGCCCCTGCTTGGAAGCGTGGAGAGGCTCGGTGGTGGTTTGGCAGGGGGGACGAGAGGAACGGGAGGCGGACCTCCCGGCAGTTCTGTGTAGTGGTGGGGCTCGCGATCCCGTGGTTGAGCGTACTCTTTCACGACGTCCGGACGCCGAGCACGTTTGATCTGAGCATACGTAGCCGCCGGTAGGAGTTTATCAGGAGAGGGGGCTCGTGTTCCCACATGGCACGTGGACTTCTTCACTCGACCGTTACATTGCTTCGTCGTTCGTTTGGCAGGGGTGGAAATCGGGGGTTGGATCACGTCATACAGATTCCCCTCGTCTTCTTCAAAGTCGTATGCTTCCATCGTATCGGAAGTTGAGGGCGTGTTATTGTTACTACAACTTTCCTCGACTTTTATGAGATCATATAGGTGCTCAATCATATCGCGAGCTTCGCTGTAGTTTTCCGGGTCATCTAGTTTTTCGCGTAGTGATTGTAGTAATTCCTGAGTAAGTTCTTCCGGTAATGTCTGAGTCCACTTTTCCGCACATGGCACGTATTCATTTTCTACTTCCCCATCGCTGCCTTCCTCCATTATCAACATTGTTGCAGTCAACTGTCGCTGTTGCTGTTGTTGAATTTCCGTATATTCGTGCACGGGCAATCTAGAGATGGAACCCGCGGCAACAATTCCATTGCCGCCGCCTCGAAAACTTCCAAACAACCTGTGGAACATCGTCAGGCAACTTGTTGTAGACGGCAACAACATGATTTTCACTTGTACACAATAACCTTTTCTCTTCATCCACATTAACATTGTCACCATTAAAATAGTGGCCATTCCTGTTACAACAACCAGAAATATTAATCCTAACACTTTTTTCTCGCGGTCCAATTCATTATCGTACGTTGTATTTATGGCTGTTGGCACTTGATTGTTTATATCCCGTAGTACACTCGTCACTATGTCACTCTGACTCGCATCTTCACACACAATCACATTCGCTGATCCACATACTACTTCCGTAAAATTGTTCATACTGACAAATCCTTGAGGCACATTGAAACACTTTGCAAGTAAATGAGATTCGACTGTACAGAAACTTGTATTAAAGAACAATCCCACTGTGTCTTGAGATCCCTTGTTCGCCGTAACTGTGTCGTTGATCCAGTCACCCAGTTTACAGTTGCAACTCTGCGTGAAGCGGTTACCGTACACGCGCGCATCAAGTTTCCCTCCGACTTCCAAGGCCTCGGCGATAAAGCTGAAAGCTCCGGGACCGAAGGTGTCAACCTCGTTGTTTGCGAAGGCGAAAACGTTGCTCGAGTCATAGAAGTTGAACTCTATGCTGAACGCATCCACTTCAGTCCACTGGAATATGTTGCTGTCCAAGATGAGTCGATTCCACGCTTTAAAAATAAAGCCACGGGCGCGTATCTTCTCGAAAACGTTGTTACTAATTGTAACTAAGGCAACCGTCACGTTGATTGCTCCACCAACTACTTCTACGAATCTGAAATAACAAACATTTACAAAATTAGTTGAGTGTTTTGTAATTAATAAAAAAAAGTGTATAATTTTAATAATATACAAATTTTCACAAATTGGAGGGTGGTTCTTTGTAAAATCATGCCTTTTATAAAAAAAAATGTGAAATTACATAGCAGGAAAGCAATAACATTTACATACATTTTTCAGTTTTTAGGGATGGTTTAGCCCGATTAGAAACAACACTTGCTTCAACTTGGTATTCATACGTCACACTCATCAACACTACTGTTTGGGGTGGATATTCGTCATAAATTGTCCGGGGAAATACAGTTTATTTGTCCAAGACTTTATTACTGAAAATGCCTTCATAAGATCATCATTTTAAGGAAAATAACATTTCTGTAATGCCACTTGCCCTATTTGTCTTTGTTCAAGGAATTTTAAACTACATATCTATTTCTTTAAAAAAATTATTAATGCATTTCATTGTAAATTATACATTAGATAGGTAACAAGTTTCGACAGTGGGTTTCAAACTGTGCTTGCTTTTATTTCAAGAGTTTAATTTTAAGTTATCTTATCTATTCATTCATTATGTTGTTTACCTGGAATGCTGTATAGTGAGATGCTGAATTGCCCCCAAGATGGCGTTAGCCTCCAAGTAGCGCACTCGGACTGAGGTCATTTCCAAGTTTTCGATAAATGTTCGTTCACTAAAAGCGCCGCTTTCTATTCGATGTAACGATGAGTTTTGGATGATGACAGCCGAAAGTTGCAAGGCACTGAAGGCATCTCTGCGAATCACGCGTGCCTCCACATTGACTAGACGCAATTCGGCGGCTGATGTTGGGAAAGTGAATGGTGGTATATCGGCCAATATCACATTCTGAAGCAGCACCTACAAATAGACAAGAAAACCAGATTCAAATACACAACTTGATTTACTTGTGTATTAGCCTACATTAAAATTATTGAAAAAGGTTCATCTTTTTGAGTGTCAAACTATAGGGAATATTTGAGAGCTGGTGTTTGGGCTAGTTTGGGAAGATTTTGAGCTATGGTAGCTTTGCAATCAGATGCTTAAGGGGATCATCCAAATGTTGAATACAGAAAGTATTTCTTGTTCTCTAGTGGCTAGTATTTTTGTGTATTCCAAGCTGGTTCCAATTAGCCATTTTGCTTAATGAGCTAAGCCTCATTGAACAAAGAATCTTCAAATGATGAATATAAATACAATTTATTTATGTATAGCTAGGCAAGTGTTTTGGCTACATATTTAGCACAAGAATAGCTACTACATCAGTATAAAAAAAAAAAACTAGACGGTATTCGTACTCTGCCAAAGTCAACTACAATATGGGAGTGCCACGATTCCCTTAGTTTTGTTTTAATGTTGTGCTATTAAAACAATACTGACTCTTTGCCAACATTGATTCGTAGAAAAGTACTTTGAAATTAGAATTACGGAGTCATGGCAGAGGTTACCTACATACCAACACTTATTGATTGCATTCCTAAGTTTCAATGCAATAATTTCAAAGCCTTCTTTGTGAAGTAAGTAAAAAAAGTCAAACAAATAAATTTTAACTGTGGATCAAAAATATTTTACGGTAAATAGGATAATTATAAAGGTATTATGATGAACTGGTTGCAAGATTGAACGTTGTAAAGATACCAGAGAAAACTTCCTGCGAGTTCCGATAGTACTCATCCGCTTGACACATCTTCAACATGTGTGTATGGAGGTTATGAATACATAGTGGCAGCAGCTGCGGCTGAGATATTTGCACATTGCAAACCCTTCTCCATGTTCCTGTCTGGCAAGGCATCCATATAAACCGATACGGTCTTGCCATTAAGACACATAGTGTTTCAACATGAGGGCAAATATTTGGCACTGGTAGCAAAGTAAAGAGCTTTTGTGGGTGAGGCCCCTGAACTGACAACTGTACAGGGAAACGATCCAAATAAATGTAAGAATTTTAGTTTGGCTTATGATTACTCGCTACAATTTTGCATAAACAAGTAGGTACATTTAATGGAAATGGAAATAATCAGAATTCAGTACCATCGGAAACAATGAGCGAGCACCTTGCCAAATTAGCAATTAGAATTCAACAGTTAAAATTGTTTTCCTCGTCGATGTGAACCTTAGCGTCACAGATAACAGTTTGCGCGGTTCCACCCATAGGGAATAGCTACTCCCCGAAACTAGAGACGAGCTCTGGCTGCCCCCCCCCCCCCCTCCAATCTGAGCCATGGTCTCTGCTATCTAGAGTCGTTTATGGCTGGATCTGTCCGACAGTCCTCCTGTCACTGTTTGTTCCAATCCACAACTTGCATAAATCAAGCCATGCGAACAAAATACAAATTTCTATTTTTCTACGGATCTGCCTTACGGGTTTCATGAGGAGGCTTGTCGTCTATATTTTACTCAAACTTGGAAGCTCACCTTCGTCGCGGGCCCGTGGTTGTACCCGGGCCTCCGGTTGCTCTCGAAGGAGGCCCTCGGCTTCTCGAAGGAGAACGCCTTCTCTGCCAGCTCGAGCCTCGCGATGTCCATGACGGTGATGGCCAGCGACCACGAGAAGGCGGTGCTCTGGATGACGACGTGGCCGCACCGCGACACGGCCACCGTCAGCGGACCCTGGACGGCGCGGAAGGCGTGCGTCTCGATGACGGCGCCGTCACAGTCGTACACATCGAGGAGGGTGTGCTTGGCGGCGAGGCTGTAGAAGGCGTGCTTCCGTATTCGCAGGTGCCCCACGTGGCGGAGGCGCACACGTTGCAGGGCCTGCAGGTGCGAGAAGGCGCCCTCGAGTAGGCTCAGATCCTTGCAGGTGTTCACCTCGAGTTCTAGCAGCTCGGCGGGTAGAGAGTTCGCCTCTATCTCGATCGTCTGCAAGAAAAGAGGTCGACTATTAGCACCAAAAATTTTGGAATGGTATAGTAGGTCTTTAGCACCGTTCAAAATCAAAGGTTATGTCGTCCGCAGAGGCTCAACCAAGTGCTCACTGTTGGAGTGCAGATCCCAGCATATGGAACCAAGTCACGTGAGTGCGAGTCCCAAATAAGCAATTTTTTTTTTAAATTGACCCTAAATTTTACCATCGCCTATTTCACCACTAAATTTCTCAAAACGCATCAACGTTAAACAATCGATCGTACAAGAAGAGGGTCATCTTTGAGTCAAGTATACCGAGTACCCCGAGGAATGTACGCTGGTACGGTAATACGGTGGTGACGTCACGTCTGTGTGTGACCTTGCCTCGGCCTTGGTACGCGGTCCGGAGTTCATGCCCGCTCTGAAACTATGTCGGTTTCGATACCTCAGACCCTCCTCGTAGACCCAGACCCTCGGCCTTGTCTTCGCGGAACTTTGTATTCAGAGACCTGGAATCGAACTCGGTTCTCTCATTTCTCTTCTTACTGCAAATCGACACCGACAGCCACTTTTAGCGACATTTTTCGTTAGTCGGCGACCGTGAAATCCGCATTCAACTTTATCAGTCGTCTGCTCTAGGCCTATTTTGTTTTCATAATGTGTGTGTTCCGTGAAATATAACCAAGGTTTTACTACTTAGGAAGTATTGAAACAATTGAATACATTATCAATAGATAAGAAAATAATAATAATAATAATAATAATATTGAAACAATTGAATACATTATCAATAGATAAGAAAATAATAATAATAATAATAATATTGTAATAATATATATAAATAAAGTCCGAAACGCATTTTATGATGCCAAAGTAGATGTTTAAAAAAAAATTAGATTCAGTCGTATATATTACTAGGCCTCACTGGACTGTGTGTCCAATCTGGGATGAAATGTGTGGATATCTGATCTTGCGAAGTTGGCGTTATGTGCAAGAAGCAAACAAAAAACGCGGACATTGTTGCCGTTAGTAAGATTATAGTGGAAAGCCTTTTATAGAATCGAATCGAGTGATATTATTAAAAAGCTCCGAGAAGTGGAAGTAGCTAAGACTGGTGGCCTGGGGCAGAACTGGTTTCTCTAGTTGTGGTTGAGTTACCCGTCATCAAGGGACACCACAACCTTGGCTTGTGGTCGTCTCTAGTCTTATATGGCCGCGTTCTTGGTGTCGGCGAGATTTGCAGCGTTTGGATGTGGCTTGATATAAACACGAGCTGTCGTTTGTTGAAAACACCACCGGGATATGGATGAACTGAAACGGAAACCCACTCCCACAGTTGACGGGGGCAAACTAGGAACACGTGTTTATTTGTTTTGTGATGGTTAAACCCAAATGAGCGTGAGAATTGTGCGTTTTTCTCACAATCGAATTTGAAAATGTTGGGGGGGGGGGGGGGGGGGGGGGTTCACTAGTGACAAACGTGAAATTGCAATGACTTCGTTCGATTAGAAAGTCCATCCCAGTCAGTTTGTACAAATGTACAATAATTATTTGTTAGGATCACATCGTCGTCAATATGAAATACTCATAATTTCTCTAAAAAAAATACATCCGGAAAATAGTTTGATGGCCTATACTCTATAAACTGTGGTTGATCAAGATTTCGATTTTCAAATGGCGCTTTGCGGTTCTGGTAAAAGTTAGGTTTACGAAATGTACACAAAGGTACAACCACGTACACACTATGAATCGTTTTATTTATTTGACGCGAATTTTATATTTTTATGAGAAACAAAAAACCGCGTAAAAAATGTCTTTAAATGTTTATTCAACGTAACAATTTGCATTCGTGCCCATTCTTTAATTACACTTGACAAGAGTCGTCGACATAGCAGTCAAGTCGTCTTTGTCGATGTAATAAAATATGCCTGCCCACCACGACCACGAGGTTAATAAATATTGGATCTGATGTTTTCCATTGATAACTAAATATTATTCAGATGCGCACATCCGGCGCACGCAATGAATAGTCGAGCGTGTTTATTATACCCAACCCAGCCAGCCCAGTCCCAGCCAAGCAGTAAGTGTAAAACACGGTCTCTTTGGGCACGCATGTCGTTTTACACGGTCCACATTTCGTGATGATTAACAAAAAATAAAATAAAATACAAATAGGAAAAGTGATAGGTAGCCAATAACTGTACTTTAAAGCTCGGAGCTACGCCAGTCTAACTGAACTAAACGATTTTGCTTACAAGTCGGAAGTGTCACAAAGGAAACTGACCAATCACAAGGCTAAATTGATGTTCAAGTTTTCGAAAGTAAAATATTTGAATTGGATGCTTCCTCATTCGGCGTTATTGAGTAAATCCGACGAATTTTAGAGTATAGCTCACTCACACTCACACTAAGCCTACTACAACAGCTGCTGGTTACCAAACTCATGTTTCATCAGCCAACGCCTAGTTCATGTAATAATTACTGTTTCCATTACGTCTGAGAAAAACTGGACATGATTCGTCTCAGTGCGTTTACCTTGACTATAAACATCCGTTTAGATGTAATTGTTTTCTTATGAAATAATGCGGAAAGTGCTTTTGGATTAGGCCTACTCACATTTTTCAAAAATAGTCCTTGAATTCAGTCGCGAGCTAGTAATTATAAAGAAAAGTCTACTTCATCATCACCATGTAATTGATTGTAATTATACTGAGGGGCCAGCGGCCAGGTACTCTTTGTGGTTGGATGGGATAAAATAAATAATAGTCTTCTCACACAAGTAATGATTCAGCCATATTTGCAGCCGGGATTTGGAAATGGCAAGCAATCTGAATGGAAATTTGTCTAGTGGGTCTTTATTTAAAGAGGCACTTAAATCTCGAAATTCGTTAAAACTCTTGATAAATGCGAACAACTTGATAAAATAACATTATAAGTAAGCCAGGAAAACCTCAATGGAAAAACGTTTTGAGTAATGCCTCGTTTGCGGAGGTGTGGTGAATTAACATATTTCAAGTCGAATTAATAACTCCCGGCTATGTTTAGCCGAGTCGCGCTAAAAACATACCGTGTCAGTAAAATGTCGGGATCTATAATAGTTTTCAGCCGAATTTTGAGTCAGCCAAGGAAATGCTTGAAATAGCCGTGTGGAAGTGACAGATAAGCAAGGTCCAAACAGACACAGCCTACTTATCTCTGGCCTGTGTGAATGACGGATGTTTGCCGACTTATTATCCACCGCAGCCAGATTAGCTGCATGGCTATTTGTTAGTTGGACGAATATGACTAATGCCGATAGTGTCCTAGATTATAATTACTAATGCACAAACAATAACAAAGGTTTTGTGTTGTGAATAAATACTCAGGCAAGGCATCAGCGGCAATGAATTTGTTTTAGTATCGATGTTTTTCTATGTTACAATGTAGGTAAGAATGTGGTTCCCTTCGTCATATCTTGTGAGTAAACAGTATGAATAGTAGAACAATTTGTGAAAGATAGTATTGTATGCCAATAATTAGTTGAGCGTGTAGCCAGTAATTAGCTTTTACCCCTATGTTTGGGCAGTGAAAACACGATAGAAATAGAATTACGGGACAGCTTTTCCTGCAGATTTAACAACGAACAACGCTTATCGTAAAACAGAGCTTTCTTTTTCGTAAACATTAATTATTGTTGAAATAATTCTTTGAAATGTGACATTTATTTATTTATTATTTATTTATTTAACGTCTATCCTATTCAGTTAAAAAAACTGATTTACAAAGGAGGTCAACTAAATAAATCTAATTACATAGATGCAGACACAACAATGAACTATACAGCTCAGTAAATAATTTGAAATAGTAATATTACAACAACAATGCATTAAAACACAACGATTGTTTATCAAAAGATTGAGAGTGGCAGTGAACACATTGGATTGTTACTTTGAATTTGAATTGTGAAGTCAATCAGTGGGTCGTCGGGCGTGGCTGGGCTGGGTACGTGTGGAATTATGAAAATAGTTGCTTGGGCTGTATTGTAAGCGTACTGCAGAAGCTTACTCGAAAAACCTTGTGTTATTCCTTACTAAATATAACGTTTACTTCTCTTCCCATCTCTCGCCGCGACACCCAATACAAATTACAGTTATCTAATAATATCGCGTTTGTTTCGGCGTTCTTCTATTCGAGATAATGTATTCAACGTTGAACTCTGATCTGAAAACAGCTGATGCTTATTTGTTTGGATATTCAAGCACTTCCTGTGGAAGGAACAGGTTTCGTGAGCTCAGCACAGTGAGCAGCACCCCGAGATTGCTCAAGTAGAGCGGAACGAAAATACAGAGGGCGCTTTTACACGATGCCATTGAAGAAACAAACTTGCAAGACAGCTAATTAAATATTTACACTACGCCATTCAAAAGTCATTTACTCTACTATCAAGTTGATTGCAGCGATGTGGTGATGGATGAACAGAAGTCTAGTGCTGCAGACAGGATGCAATGATCATTGGTCAGGGTTTCAGACGACTTACTATTAAAATAATATGATTAAACTAGCCTACCTTGAAGGTTGAAATTATTGCGTAATTCTCGCGAATAGTAGTTTTCTGCATCATTCGTGAATCACGCACGAATGACTACCACAGAAAACAAATTACACATGCAAGGTTATGTTGTGACTAATTGGATATCACGCGTTCTACAACTTAGGAGATAATCAGGGATAACGGCGAACTAGGATAATAACGCGAAAAGTGAGATCGGATGCATCTGCCCAGGCAAGATTCCAATTTGCATGTGTCCAAGCGTCGAATGAATCGTCCTAGGGGATAGTGTAACATGTTGTAGTGATTAGCAGTGATTACCAATCATTTATCGGCAATTATGTGTCCGATTCAAGTGAGTGAATCATGCTGTGTTTTAAATGATGGATGACGATAAAAGATAATTTTCCACTTATCCGTGCTGTACGCGGAACTCGAACCCACGTCCTTTGGATTCATACGTTTCGGACCGTCCGAAGATGGGAATGGAACCCCTGGGGGGTATGCCCCAATAATTAAGGAGTTAAACAGAAACTGAGAATTTTAACAGAGTTGTTGTTCTTCGAAAGTAGCCGTAATGGGAATGTAGGCGTAGGCTATATAATTTAACGCCGCCCACCGTTCAACTTGAGTCTGTCTGTCTTGCGGATGGCGGATAGAGTTAAATAAAGACAAAATATGTCAATGTGAGGCTGGCACTTGAACTGACCGCGAGTGCGACAGGTTCTGAGAAAGCTGTGATTGTGATGTTCACAGTCATGTCATGTGACTAGGGGAGGATGCTGATGATGTGTGATGGATGTATCACTACCGGTGATAACGTTCACGTCGTAGTCAATCATCCAAATGACGGGTTTAAAAGCTGAAGCACGTTCGTACGTCAAGTGTGCGCAGCGCACTAACTGTTGAAATCCTCCTCGTGTTTACTTCCAACACTTATTACTGTTCAAGGTCAGCAAACGCTCGTGCTCTCTATTCCCAGAACGTTAGATCTACTTTCACTATTTCAGAGTTGATCGCAAACGTTGGTCAACAGGTCAAGTGCTGAAAAAAGTTCTTCGATCATCATTCCAAAGGGGTAATCAATGCGGGACTCTGGACTTTAGGGACCTCGGTTCAAACCCCGGTTATCCTGAAACAGCTCAGTGTGTATTGCAAGGTTCGGGTAAAGCATTCGTGACGGGCCCATATTCAACTAAAGTGAGATGGTTTGGGTATATCGAGTTCATTTCCCTGACGGTGCTTCACATAGGAGGTGAAGAGTGAAGACGTCAAGTAGTTTTCGTGACGAGCTATATGGACCCACCCCTTTTAGTTATTAATGAATCACGCGCTTTGTGATGGTAAACCTCGTTTCATTCAATAACGAATAACAACAACAACCGTACTCGCGGCTCGGTGGCGAGACCCGCATCATGGGCTACCCTGCGATCATGAATGAATGAATGGGATAACTATGTTATTTGATCACAAGGGTAGCGCAGCCAGGAAGAGCATTGTCCGCGTGAACCACCCCCTGAGAGCAGCGAGGGTGACTCTCCCCTCCGCTGGCAGACGCAACGAGCTCGACGTCCCCCCACAGGACGCTTGGCAACGTCGCACAACCTGTCTGCTCCCATCCCAAGCACCTTCGCTGGATGGCTGCGACTTCTCAAAGCAACCACTTGCTTTGCCCGCCTGTGCACTTGTCTTCTCATCAGCCCTTCCCTCCCCCCAGGCTCATTCACACTTGCTGCACAAGGAGCCCCACAAACCAGACTTTCCTTGGCTCAAACACATGGGCAGATACTCCCACATTATGCCTCCTTCGTCCTGTTATTACGTGGCCGTGTTAACAACATTTGCACTTAGCGTATTATACAGATAATCAACCCTTGTTGGACCAAACATGCGACAAGTGAATTCGCTTATGTCCAAGAAGTAAAATTACCGGCGCTTTACCGGCCTTCGATGGCTTCGATGAAGCGCCTCACGCCTGCTTCGACTACATGGAAATGCGTGGGTTATATTAATATTTACATGTGAAAGGGAGAACAAACAAACAGCACATTACAACTGTATATAGGTACCACCTTGTCGGTACATAACCTTAAATTATCTACATCGCCGAGTTGCCCCACCCTGCAAAGCAGACTCTTTATTGATATTGATTGGTGTATAATCGGCGATTGGAGCGTCACCTTGCTGTTTTTGTTCATTCTTCAGCTCAAACGACTTGGCTAGTAAATGAGTTTCATCCTGGCTCTGGTTTGTTTCGAGAAACCGACTGCAGTGTTTATAGTAATCCGATTTCCTGACAGCGCCGACTATAAAACAAGACTCGACGGTGGTCGTTTCCTTTTCTTTCAACTCCACCCAACAATTATTATAACCGTCGAGTTGGGATTGGCTTGAGTCTGAATTCGCCGCACAACGTTTGCATTGTTGTCGCCATCTTACTAACAGACTGGCTGATAACTTTATGTTGCTGGTGGGAGCGCTGGTTTGGAGTGGGTTGTAAATTATGATGTGACCTGGGGGCAAGCAAGATGGCCCTCTGTTTCCTAGCATGCGCACACCCCATACGGTGTCCGCTTCTAAGCCCCTGTCTCCTAAGCCCCCGGACCTTTTTTTGGCTTCTAAGCCCCTGTGACCGACGGTTGTGCTACACGTTGCGAAGCGGGGCTAAGAAGACTAAAAGTCTTCTTAGGCCCTGTCTCCTAACGCCCGCACGAAAACCTTGTTCGTTCCCATGAGCAAGTGTTTATTATTATCGATTTTTGGATGAGCGAAGCGAAGACTTCAATTTCACCGACCCCCCAAAAAATTAGCTCGTGTGTTTTTTTTTTTTTCTGTCTGTTTGTTCGCTCTCTACCCGAATACGGCATCGGAATCGGATACGGATACGGATACGGAATCGAAGAAATATTTCTCATGAATATCGTACTTTTACGATTTTTTTCGGTTTTTAGTGCGATATTTTCGTGACATTTGGGCCGATTCTGACCAAACGGGTGGGATACAAGTTACAACGTTTATATTTCACATGCACATTAAGGTAATGGTGATGTATTGACGTTTGGAAGAAAAAGTTGAAAAAGTTAGCCAGAATCTATAGAAATAAAGGTTTTAATTTGAGTTTTTTGAGGTGTTAAAAATTTAAAACCTTTATTTCTAGAGATTCTGGCTAATTTTTTCAACTTTTCTTTCAAAAGTCAATACATCACCCTTACATTAATGTCCATGTGAAATATAAACGTTGTAGCCCCACCCGTTTGGTCAGAATCCGCCCAAATAGCACGAAAATATAGATTTTAGATCTTTCTCACAGCCTTGTATGAAAACTTCACATGAGATTTTATACCTTACCCACAGCCTTGTTATAAACAATCAAAGATCCAACAGACCTAATGATTGCTTTGTATGGGCCGTGTTAATATGTTTTTATTATTTTAAATTAATATTAAAATTTTATAATTAAAAAGCTCATCCATCAACGCGACTAAAAAAAGCGTTTGCGAAGCTTCCTAGTTTTAAAACTTAGTACCCACAGGACCGGAAGCATAAATGTTATAAGACTATGTAATTTGATCTCACACGTGCATTCGTCGTTTACAGCGTAAAATAGCCTAAAAAGGACAAAACGTGCACTAGTTTTTTGTGTAAATGGAAACTTGTGAAACAGGGTAAATTAACAAACATTACCTAAAAGTTCCCATTATTTATTTTTTTAAATACGAATTTTTGGAAGAAGTACAAAACGAGTGTTCATGAGACGTCTCTCCTTGGTAGTAAAAAATATATATGCGAATATGTAAATTTTGTCTTAAGTTAAGCCACAGTGGAAGAACGTTAACACTGAATTGCATCGAAATAATAATGCGGTCTAGTAATAATACTAGTGGTCCTGTAAGAACAGCAAGATTAAGCATAGTGAATTAGTATTTCGGGGTTCCTTAGTTGTATTAATTTATTAGTAGAAACGAAATTGTATTTTTTCTGATCATTTACACTTCTGTCGTTTCGCTTGAGGCAATCGAATATGATTCCCCAACCGGGATTCAAACCACAGGTCTCCCACATTCCAGGTGAGCATATTAACCATGCCCTTCAGATGTATAATGCAACTACAATTCATAGATAACATTTACCCGTCCTGATGGTCTAGTAGTTACGACGCTCACCTGGAGTGTGGGAGACCCGTGGTTCGAATCCCGGTTGGGGAGGACTTTTTTAATTTCTGAATTAAAGTAAATAGTATTAAAGTATTAATTAATTATATATTATATGGGTCATTCTCAAACGTAATGACCATATTGAAAAAAATGCTTGCAAGAAAAAATTATAACATAAAATTGGATGCCTCCTTTAACAATACATTATCCAATAATTTGTTCTTACAGCCCTAAAAGGGTTTATCTAAAAAAACAAAAAATTTTTTTACATACAAGCATTTTCATCAATCCAAGTGTACGAAAATGTCATGACTGTTACCGGACATAAAAGTGACAATTGATGTAAGAAGTTATTTATTAAATCTATATTCATGTGCACAATAGTTTTAGTTACATTATCACACAAAACTAATACATTCAATAAAATATACATTTTATTTTAATCACTTTTTATAATACCAAAATGTCAAGAATGTTACTCAAATTTCAAAACCTGGTAATTAACTTACTAATAATGGACAAATGGCAAATCAAATTTTATCAAGATCACTGTTAGCAATGAAGTATTAATATTATAAATAAGATTAAAAATGTGATTCAGTTATTTTAAACTTTAAATAAGACTTAATTTAATAATTAGCTCGGGTAACGGTGTTGACAAAAAGTAACAGTCTTGACAAAAAAGTTACTTTTCTAACAGTAATAATTTTTTTCTAAGATCATGTTGCTTGTTAGTGTACAAATCAGTCAACCTAAAGATAAAATCTATCTAATCCAACAAGTTTGTGTTGAGTTTAAAGTAAAGAGACACTACGGGTAACGGTCTTGACAAAAAGTAACATTCTTGACAAGTGATCACTGAAAATCAATAAAAACAAGTGTTTTGTTACTTTTGAGTATGGCAATGAATTACAACCTCTCCCTTCAAAACACATCTACAGTTGCAGGAAATTAATGCAGTAATCCACGATGCCCTTGGTAATGTTACTTTTTGAAAGTAACATACCTGACAAGTAACATGCATGACATTTCAACTTCATTAATTCATTAGCTGTTAACAATCCCATTTGAAAAAGTAGGGTTATGTTGCTATGAGCTGGAACTTGATTGTTACTTAACTCAATTGTTAAATAAAATATTAAATACAAATTAAATTGTTTTATCTTGGTAACATTCATGACATTGAATTAAAATACTCACCGTTAAAATGTTTACTTTTAAATTTTAAAGAGTTCTCATGTCAAAACAAACCAAACTTCCATGATGCCATGTCAGGAGCTGTTCTTCTTCTTCTTCTAGATTGATCCACTGCCTTCTTGAAAAATTATTTAAACTCTTTTACAATGGTAACAGTCATGACATTATTATGATTGCCACATTAGGGACAAACACTTTCCACTAGTTATTGTTTGAAAATGTAAATTGTTAAAAAAAGTCACTAACACACAGTTATTAACTGTTATTTCTGCATTAATTCCAATCTAGAGACTAAATAAATTTTAGTCTTAAAGTCAAACATTTTACAAAAACACTTCTGGTTTTGAGGATAGGGACATGGGTTTTAACACATTTTGCAATACCCGACATTGAATTAAAGGTCAACCTTACAAGATAGAAGTGCAAAAATTCATGGAGCTAATAAAAACTATAAGTATTCTGAAAATGTACAACCAAAATTTATGCAAATCAATATCTTGATCTAAAAAAAAAATAATATTAAGGTGGGACAGCACAAGGGTCATTTTATTTGAGAATGACCCATATATGTATATATTATTATATATATATATTTTATATGAATATATATATTATTATAATTAAAAAGTAATTAAAGTAAAAGTATAATTACATCTTAGACGACATTGAGTGCCAGCAATAATTGAAAACGACACAATTGTTTAAGATGAGCAGGTTCCCAACTCGGCATAATTATGCAGTTATATTATATTAAGTATGCAAAGTAAAATTATACATTTATGTGTATTTGGGGTCTACCCACGCAGCTACACAGTTACTGTTATTTAATGAAAACTATGGTGTTAGTTCTCCCAAAACCAATTCTTTATCAACATTCAACGTTGAATAAAATTGTCACAATAAAATCATTGCATATTAAAACAGTGCTTTTGCAATGCCTACATGATTTAATTGCAACATTTTCGAGTCAAATGAGACGTTAAGCAATATCTAATTAATCGAATATTGCTAATGATTTATTTTTATCCCCCCACCCCCACCCACCACCAACATTTGGGAATTTATGGTTTCACCTCGAGCAAAGTACAGCCCGCCTTGCAACGTGTGCGACCGAACAAAAACATCGTGCGGGCGTTAGGAGACAGGGCCTAAGAAGACTTTTAGTCTTCTAAAGCCCGGACCGGTTTGTCTTCTTAGCCCCGCTTCGCAACGTGTAGCACAACCTTCGGTCACAGGGGCTTAGAAGCCAAAAAAGGGTCCAGGGGCTTAGGAGACAGGGGCTTAAAATACCGCCCCCATCATACCACGCTTACAAAGTTATAATTATTACATCAAACATTCACCTGCCCTGCTACGCAACATGCGTTTGACTGGTTGTGGCTAGTTTTTTTTAGCGGGGTCTAAAATGTATGCGTGTATATTATTATTTTATAGGTATACCCCTCTCGACTATTCTTGACTACGGTATCTAAGAGCACGACCCTTTCCACAAAAAGCATAGGCCTACCGTTACGAGTATCGCCGCCGTAAAATTATTTTCTAGTGACAAACCGAAATGAGTAACCCCAAAATATGAAGATTGTTCTCGTTGCTCCAGCTCAACAGATGGTTCTGGACAAGAGCCGGCGTCCAGTGGGTCGCCGACGTGGCATTTGATTGAATTAGCTACTTCGGTAGAATCAGTTCTCATTTTTTATACATTTATAATTTATATTGCAAATGTTTGGTGTTTAGCTCGCCGAAAGCTGAATCGGCGTTTGCATTGTTTGTTCGGATACTAAAAAATGAAACATCTAGGCTACAAAATTCGGGTAATAAATAACAATAGAATAATTTGGCGAATCAAACAAAAACAAAGTGATCGGCAGACCAGACCTTCGCATGTGGAATGTGCTTTGATATAATGTAGGTGAAAAAATAGTAAAATCAAGCAGGGCAGCTCCTATTCGGTAACTGGTATGCAATGCAGGGTAACACAAAATACACGACTATGAAGTTTGACAATTGTATCGTATTCGTGCGTATTGCTTCTCCTCGCCCCAGAGGCAAGTTCTTGTGGTAGGCTACTCAAACCCAAAAGGCCTAATAAGTAGCCTACTTCCGGCTGTAACCTATTTCATTACATGCAATATATAATATGAGCACTTGAAGCTATTGTAAAATTACAGATTACATTTACATGTCCAAAGTAATTCGTGATGCGTGATGAAACTGTTTTTTGAAGTGTTCAACCACAGAGAACAGTGGCTCAACTCAACACTAAGAAGTAACTTGCATGTGACATGCGAACTTTTAAACGACTTCGTGTTCACGGACGGAGCTTCCACCGATAGACACAGTAAGCTAATGTGATTCGCAAACAGTTTGTCTAGCAATCAGTGTGGCGCTAGTGAAGATCAACAATCTACGAGGCAACCCGATGGACCAAGGATGCAACGGAAGTCGAGAGCACTCTTGCCAGTGTCAACACAGGAGAGTGAGCCCACAAGAAGTAAACACACATGAGCGCGAGTTGCAGTCACAGAGTGTGAAAAAGTTAGCGTCAACCTTTGCGATGGCTTTTTTGTGCACCATGTTTTCAAGCATGGTCGCATGTGATTTCCTTGCTATGGCAGGCACATGGTTTGCAAACAACTCGACGGCTGTGTTTGGCCATGTGTTTGACAACGGGTTCCCATCATTTTGTGTGTGGCTGCACATCTTCACAAAGGAATATGAATAAAATATTTTGTCGCTTGTGATTTGTATCGTTACGTTGTATGGGTAGTCCCGTCGGTAGGCCTAATCAGATATTAGACATGTCACGTTCTTTTAACAATTCACAAGTAAAAAGATTGTCGTCTGGCCGAAGATCTGGCAAGATATTTGCACGAACGTCCCGAAGTGGACAGACATGTCAGGTGATCAATTATGCGCGAGTTCCATCAATCTTGTCCTCGCAAGAACCAGTTCTTTTGAAGAACTCGGCGACTTTGTTTTAGCAGTAAGCGATCCTGCCAAACGAACAAGTAAAAAGATGGGTATTGTTGCGTTGCGGCGCCACCCAAACTGCGGTCAGGACCGCTGTTATACGTCCCCATGTGCAGTGACGTCACGCTCCATGTCACAAGGACGCCACTTGCGCGCCTTGCCCCCCCCCCCCCACTAGAAAACAGCACCCACGTCGAGGTTTTCGACAAAAAGCGTCGACATTCGTGTCATATCATTGATGAACCGACATACAATTCGTGAGTGTCCAACATCCGAGAAATGGTAAAATAATTTGTACGCTCTCACATATCCTGATAGCGAAAACGGTATTGTTTGATAATAAATTAGGAATGATTCCACTGCTGCCAGACTAGATTATTATCGTGTAAATTCACTGCCAGGCAGTACTTAATTGAAACAATGCATGGCTCTACCCAGCAAGTTCAGTATTAGTGGTCCGAGAAACGAAACGTCAATGAGTTTCACTTTGTAGCGAGTTGAAATAACTGATGAAATAAATCGTACTGGTAACAAAAAGTGCGCTCTGCATGTAGCCTTTCATAGATTTGAATAATCCCCACACTTGCTTGTTTTGTCACCCGGGGTTTCATGAACTCAACGTCAAATGTCACTCCGATCTGATAAGCGTGACGTCATTAATCACGGCAATCTAATGACATCGAGCGTCTTATCATGTGAAGCACTTGTTGCAAGTGTGAGTGACAACCCCAGACCACGCCCAACTACTGAGCGAGCGAGTGAGTGAAACAACGTAATGGACCAATAAACCCTGAATTATTTGTGACTTCTTGTGGCCTGGTTGGTTACTAACGACATTGTAAATCGGCTCCTTGTGAAAGATAAGATAGATGAACGACACATAAAAAGTAGCCGGATTATGTGTCCTCACTCCTCGCATCAACAGGAAGTGTGTAACTGCGTATGTGACTGAGCGATGTGTCACACACGCACATGCGTTTCCAGAAGACAGGCCCGAGCCAATGCGAGATGACTTTAATAACACCCTCGGCTCGTTGAGGTTATTAAAGTGACAGATTGATATTTGATATGCGATGAAACCGTGATCAAAGGAATGAGATGTCAGTCGTCCACGGATTTACTTAATTTTGTACGACTTTGAAACCAAGTGCAATAAAGAAGGCGATAAATTTTAATTCATCCATCTCTTGAAGTTATGATTGTTGCGGTGTTGAGCAAGCGCGTAGGAACGTTTTGAAAGTTGGGGGGGGGGGGGGGAGCAGATTTTGTGGGCGCCAGCTGGGGTCTGGGGCGAAGCCCCAGCCGCCGAAAGCTCTTTCGCCAAAGGTATTTTTACCACAGTTATTTCGTCATGTTTTAACTGGATTCGGACTCTGTAAACGATGTTTTACAATTAACAGCAACTATCTGCGATCTAAAAACTAAAAAAAATAACGTGAAGTAGACCATTTTAGTAAATTTCTACGTATTTTTTTAATGTAATGAAGCATACAGGCAAACATATTCGTTTTACCAAGGTGCCTGTCGTATTGTATAAGTGTAAGTAAGTGCATATTTAGTACAGAAATTCTGGGATTAATATTTAACTCGCGTTTGTCCCCCCCCCCCCCCCTCCCGGTTCCTCCTACGCCACTGGTGTGGAGGCGCATTACAAAATAATTGGGAGCATCATAAGACACTTTGTGCTAATAAGTAGGCATACACTTGGCGGATTGGCGACACTGACTAGCGCACCCAACTGCGCTGAGCTTGCGGGCCAGTTGCGGGCTGTGGACGATAAAAAAAATGGCATCATATGTCACAAATACGCCGACACCACGTATTATGCGGGAGAGGAGTGAAACATTTGTGTACCCCTAGAAAGTTTGTGGCTGATACGCAAATTCCGCAGAAGTAAGAGCCCCAGTGTTTTACGAATCAGTTTTGACGTTTTATAGTGAGTACTGAACGAAGACAACGAACAATGCCATGGTTAAAAACTGGAAGGAATTGTGTTCGCAGTTAGTGCCGACAAAAGGTACATTTCTCAAATACGTTTTTGGATGAGCGAAGCGAGCGAAGCGAAGATTCCATTTCACTACACTGGAGAAAAAATCCGGATTTTTTTTTTTTTTTTTCTTTCTTTAATTGTATTTTTGTGTGTCTGTTAACACGATTCCGGCTAAACCGATACTCCGATTGCGATGAAATTTCATGGAGGCCTTCGAAATCTCTGAACTTAGAACTGCCACGTTTTTGAGCGCAATCGGGAAATTTTTTCTCATAAAAAACGCAATTTTACGATTTTTTTCGATTTTTAAAAACTTTCTTCGACTCATAACACCTACATGCTTTATCCGATTGACATGATTTTTTCGCAGAACCTTAATTTCATGAATTAAGATATTCGTGCGAAATTTGAGCGTAATCGAAAATTATTTCTCATGAAAATCGAAATTTTACAGGTTTTTTCTTTTTTGAAACAATTCTTAGACTTATTACACCTACATGCTTTTTCCTATTGTAATTATTTTTCACAGAACCTTAATTTTATGAATTTATATACTCGTGTTAAATTTGAGCGCAATAAAATAATTATTTCTTATTAAAATTACAATTTTACGATTTTTTTATTTTTATAAAATTGCGATGAATTAAAAAAATTAAGTTATTTTTTATTTAATTTAAATTAAATTTAAAAAAAAATTTCCACTAAGTAATGATTTTTTCACAGAACAACAGAAAATCCGCGTAACACATGGCAACTCAATGCACCAATTACGCTCATCCAACAACGCGGCGGGACTTAAGCGTTTTCCTAGTGTAAAACCATGGGACCAACTACACTTTGATGGACACTGCCGGTGGTCGCGTTTATAAGACGATTATCATAATCATCAGTGTAGTGCTGGTGATTTAGAAAATTGTCTACTTCCCTTTCAAAAATATTTATAGCTACCGAGTTTTTGACGTTGGCAATTTATATCGAATTGTCTCCTTAGTCCTTTGCAATTTGTTAAATTTTCGTTACGAACGCAGGCTAAGCGAAGCCGTTTCGAATGCATTGCAAAGAGGACTGGTGAATGCGCAAAAGGCAAAGGTAGGGCCTACATTAGACATTGCACGAATCCATGAATTTGAATAACTCGTGAAAGTGGATTAAAATGGCTATGAGCATAGAAACTTGATAAATTTACAACGGTGATTGGAAGTAACATAGGTCATACAAAAGAGCGAGACCCAAAATATTATCAAATTTATTTTCGTTTCATTGATAGGCCTAGGCCTATTTTACGAAAAAAGCTGATTCAGAATTCAAAATTGGAAACAACATTGAATACAAATTCTAGAAGTCTTATTCCCTACCTCTCCCTATTTTCTCTCACATTCAAAATTGAATGTCGAATGTAGCATGTAGCAAACAATAACAGGACGAAATATCCGTAAACGGCACACCCTGAAATTTTGTGAATGTTGGGGAGTCTTTGCTTAGGCATGCGCTCCTGTCTACAATTTGTTTCAATCCATTCGATCAGTAAAAATCCATTGAACCCTAACAGTTTAATAGAAAATTCGCCTAACCCTACTGTGTACAAGCCATTAAAAATACGATAAACCAACTAATTAAATTGCGTAGTTTTTAGAAAAATGGTGCGACTGACCTATAAAGCGTAAGTTAGAGTATTTGGGCTGCTAAACCCCAGAGTTTTCCAAATTACAATCCGTATTTTTTCTGGTTGCAAATTTGGCTGACTGGAAAAATAGAGACAAAATTTTGCCCCAGAACGTTATGCTTGGTAGTTGGCACTTGGCAGCAATTATGGTAAGCTTACTAATTATTTCGGGAGCTTGTCCAGCAAAATATTTTGATTGTTAGGATTCATTGTTCTTCATTCGATCCGGCGAGTTTGAGAGATTTTTTGAAAGGAAACTCACTTTGTAGGGTAATTAATGTTCTACCTACAACGCCCATCCTCAACAATCGCCATTTCTACTGTGGCCTATGGCTAAAAACTAAAAAGGCGCATTAATGATTGCTCTATTTTGCGAATAAACAGCAGAGAACTGACATTTTGATTTGAACAACTTGTCTCGTGTAAGAACTAAGTAAGACACTGTCGGTGTCATGTTGCAGCGCGTTGTTGCAAGTTTTAACATTGTGCGGGCTCGCCCATGTGCTGAATGGGATGTCTTGTCTCAGCTTGTCTGTGTAGGTGTAGAATCATTGCTAAAGATTTACCCTACAGGCTACAACTTATCCGCTATGTGGGGGATATCCTTATTATCAGACATGAAAATTACATGAATAATGAACCTGACAGCTGAGTGAGACGCATTGTTTACATA
Source organism: Sweltsa coloradensis (assembly GCA_024449915.1). NCBI lineage: Eukaryota > Metazoa > Arthropoda > Insecta > Plecoptera > Chloroperlidae > Sweltsa > Sweltsa coloradensis. The sequence continues at coordinate 68,637 of JAMZAV010001073.1, forward strand.
TTAGTTTGATCTTTGTGCACTCTTGACACAAAGGTTTGACAGTTTGACCGTACGCAACTTCGTCAATAATTGAGACATGACCTGGGACCAGAGTTGGGGAAGTTACCCAAAAATAGTAACTTTTTAAAAGTTAAGTTAGTTGACTTTAAAAGTAATTAGTTAAAGTTAAAGTTAGTTCAAAATAAAGTAACTTGAAAGTTAAGTTACCATAAAAAGTAACTTTTAAAAGTTAGTTTTACGGCAAAAACGCGTAACGTAATTACGTACGTACGTATTTATACACACGAAATCCAATCTAACACAGAACAGAACACTACACTACACACTATAGCAGACTGCAGACTAACACGAACAGTAACAGTGATGAGTGAAAGGGAATAAAAATATAATAATTAATGATAAGATAACAAGAAAAACGCAGGCTAAAACACAAACGGGACGAAGAACACTGAATGGAACGCACAACACTTTATGACGATTTGACCCTAGAGGAAACACGGGCTCTGCAAATTTGCGATTGAAAGTTGAAACAAAATGTCACCAGAGTAAGCAAACTTGCTGCCGCACGTGATGCTAGGATCCCTACCGGACGGCTGATGCGAGAATTTCTCCTCAGAAACGAGGCTTGACAAGAATTCCTCTTATAAAAACATTGCATTATTGGGAAAACCGGATTCGAGATATATCCTCATGAATGCAATGGTCATTTCTATGAAGTACAGGCTGCAAAACAAAAGTAACTTTCAACTTAACGTTTTTTTAAAGTTACTGAAAAATAAATATCAGTTACTTTAAAAAGTTACGATTTGAAAAAATAACGCGTTACCCTGAAAAGTTACTAAAAAAATAACGCGTTACCGCTATCGCGTTACTTTCGTTAAGTTACTCCCCCAACTCTGCCTGGGACCAGATGCAATAGCCTAACAAATCAAGTAAGATCAAAGGTCAAACACTGATTTATAGCCTTCAGTTGAGGCAAGATAGAAAACAGTTTGAATTATGTGTTGCAGCCTTTCCAAAAGAGGATTGGAACTATTTTAGGTACATTTTATTCATGACGATTATTCATCACACGAAACACACTAAACTTGCCTGATGACTCTTGAAGGTACAATTCGCCCTAATCCAATAATTCCCCGTGGTGGTGCAGTTGCATCCATCCCTGAGACAGATCGGGCCTGTCGTGACCAGCACCTCGACCGCCGCCGGCGCCATGGTAACCAATGGCAACAGCACCCCTATCACCACCAGACAAAGTAGCAGTGATGTCGAATAACGGTGTGCAGCATCTGTTGTTATCGCCCCACCCATTTTATTATGTTGATAACAACCATTTCGTTGTTACGAACCCACCACCTCGCACGCGGTGACACACATCGCACGCGGCACTGCTCACTCAAAACACTACTTGCTCATACATCCTATCGCCTCCGCGTTCGGCTAACGACTGACTGACTGACGCGGCCGTGCGGTGTTGAACGAGGAAGCGGCATGTTCTTGCGTGCGTGCGTGTGTGTTCGCTCCCGCGCGATCTTTGCGCCCCCTCCGGCGACCGTGGTCCATGATGATGCAAAGAAGTTAACTCGTGCAGATAATCCGCGTGTTTACATTGCGATTCAAAATCAATTCGGGGTTGTCACAAAATAATATTTTCTATTCCTAAACAAACAGTGAGTAGTAAGCCTTCTTCTTTCACAGGATAGTCAACACCCATCTGGGTTGCTGTCAGGGGCTTCCGCTTAGGGGTTAAACGTGTAAAAAAGCTTATATTGGGTTGTTTATATTTGTTTGTATATTGCATTTAATTCTTGTAGCCAAGGGTCGAAATTCACATTTTTTATGGCATAGGAAAAATGTTTCAAGTAAACAAACCTGTGCGAATTATCGATACATAAAATAAATTATTTTACATCACCCCCCCCCCCTTCCTCCACCGCTCATCTTGAAATCTACGTTTGCCTACTTATCATCGCCTCCGTTACTGAACTTCCATACGAGCAAACATAAGTTGCTTTGCTTTGTTCCTACTCTTAGCCTGGCTATAAAAATTTGCGTATTGTATTTATAAAACACAAATTAAAATCAGCACATAAAAATAAAATGGATAGAAAGAAAGAGATCGTCTGTTGGTAAAGCCACTCAGACTTGACGGAACGCGTCATAAGTATTTTTGTTCTTATGTCTTTCAGACATTCCTCGCAAATTTATACAAATACGAGTTCACATTCCTGTCGGAAAAAAAATCTTGATTTGGCGCCAAACGTAAATCGTGCAAAACTTCCTGGTGAGAGATAAAGTGATCACTGATATAGATACGCCTATGTTACCAGCATGAGATGAGATTGCTGTTCAGATCTCTCTCTTTGAAATCGCTAATTAAAATATATAATTTGAGAAAGAGGGTTAATTTCTTCACCCCCTACCCTCACCCCCACCCCTAAAACCAAAATCAGATTTCCGTCCCTGACAAGGAACAAAGTGGGGTGTAAACATAAAAGATTGAAAACCACTGTCCTAGCTGACGTACGGGGAACCTTCGACGAACGCATATGGTGTGGAGCAAAGGTTCCTTGAGATTTAGAGGATGTGTTTCAAGTGTCATGAACAAGCACGGTTATGCTAGTACCCAGCAGATCATCAAAGTGGTGGGTCGCTTACCATTAAAAATATTCCTTTCTTGTTCTTGCATTCAATAATGGGGAGGTGCCGAGAAACTTGTTGGGGCTACCCCCACCCCCTCCCTCCCCACTTACCCCTAGGGTAACAAAAATCGTTCTGTATTATCCTTTTTGAAGTGTAATGCAATGCCACCAAAAGAACATGCATGTCAATCAGATTGTTTTTTATAGTTTTATGGATGGACAGAAAAGTTAAATTTAAATGGGAGCATGACACCCTAATTATTTGATATATTTTGAATATGTGCACGATTCCACCTTGCAGTGGTTAAACGAAATTAGGCCTATGATTTTCAAACCCCTAAATTACCATATGATGGCGACCTGTATCTGATTGGATCTTCTCTTGTCTGTTGCAGCTGCCACTCGAACGAGCGTCTCTTCCTGAAGGACTTTGTCCACTGTGTCCCCGGTACGAGTGGGGGTCGCCTGTCCCGGTGGTTACAGCCCGACTCCTATGTCGAGCCAGCTCGGTGCGAGGCTCTCTACAGCCGAGATGATATGCGCTGTGGCTGGCCGGCCATCGTCACGGTTGTCACGAAAGACCAGTACGGAGATGTGGTCCACGTGCCCAATCTGAAGGTTGGTATACTCATATTGGAGTGGGGCATAATCTAGTGTAGTCACCAGTAGCGTATCCAAGGGGGGGGGCGGGGGAAACCCCTCCTCCTTTTGCAAAAAAATTGTCAAAGTGCACTTTAATATTTCAATGGAGAATATAGAATAACACGTTTTATCGCAATACTAATGGCAAATTACCATCTGACCAAAAAATCGAATATAAATCCACATCTGAGATCTTGCCATAAAATAGTCTGGGTGATATCGTTGGGTGACTATAGTTGTCACGTATTAAATCAGTCTTGAGGTCTTGTGTATTTGCGGGATAAAAAGTATTACGCACTTTGTCTAGCTTTTAGTAGTACATAATGAAGCAGAAAAAAAATGTTTGTTAGTTTTTTTAGCTTATGGAATGTTTGGGTGTTTGCTAGTTCTAGCACACAGTGTATTATTATTATTATTATCATCTGTGGTTCTAGTGTAAAATAAGGTTGATTCTTGTTAGCAGTTGGTAACAATAAACCAATGTAATTATGTATTAATATTTCTGTTAGGCTTACTACCTTTAAACTGATCTTATCATGTCATACAACTTCCTAACAATTAATCATGTAATGCATCCATTTCAAATTACGTAAATGTGTGTAATTATTGGGTGGATTTGGGTAGATTATAAATAATTTGTTGCACAAGCTTTGAAATTGAAAACAATGATACAACCATATTCTTCTAACATGCATGTAGATGGCATCGCGACAGTGGATACAAAAGCTGTTGTCCTCCTTTATAATGTTGTCTTTCTTTGTAACTGAATATGATAGATGTTAAATAAATCAAATAATTAAATGTTGTTTTTGCACTGTTGTGAGGGTAATAGTCATGCACAAGGTTGGCTAGTCCTCTCTCGCTTCTGGTGTAAGCAAAGTGTGTGTCGACAGGTGGAGGTGAAGGCGGTTCCCATCGACAAGAAGGAGCTTGGGGATCTCGACCAGGGCAGGAAGATACGTCGGATCAGTCAGCCGGATCCACTGACGGTCGGCGGTCAAGCCAGTCCGCCCCTGGACATTCCGTATGAAGTCACCGTCAAGGATAAGATGTGTTATTACGCCATCACCATCATGAAAGTAAGACTTGTTGATGATGAAGAATCAATATATCACTTGAGTACTGTGTCCCTAGCTTACTTGTAAACAAAATTATGAATTCAATTTATTATTAGTTATAAACAAAAATGTATAAAGTATAATAATAGGTTCGCCTCAAGTTTTTTGGTAATTAATATGTCTTTGCTGTTGTGGCGTAGTATCAGAGATATTCAAAATGTGAAATAAGAAATACACATCATTACATCAGTAAACTGTGAAGCATTGTACAGTGTACACTTTGTGCTCAGTGTGAAATGCATGAACAACCTAAAATTGATAATGAATTTCTTGTACTATTATAGAGTAGTTACCCATATTTTTCTTTGCCAACTTTTTGTTTCAGTATTCAGTGCTTCTCCACTGACACATAATTTTCTATGATTTATGTTCTGATCATTGCCAGTTTATTTCCAGTCCTGATTGGTGTCATGTGGTTTTCAGTGTACTCCTCATAGATGCCAGAGGTAGCCCAGTAAAAATGATAAATTAGCTGCAGTCATCATCAGCAGGTGAACATCGTGTGCCCCTTATCAAGCCCTTTTGTACTACTAGTTTGTTTTGCACTGTATGTGTTGGTTTCACTTGGTCCCATCCGAAAGAAGATTTATTGGTAGAAAATGTACAACTAACATTTTTAGTACCACTTACAACCCCCATGTACGGTATATTGTGTTAGTACCGTCATCTGTAGGAATAGCATATCTGTCTAAAATTACATAAAAGCATAACATTTAACTTGAGGGTGCCATGTCAATTGTATTGTATTGTATCTGTTTATTAAACATAGTCCAAATCTAATGTACAATGGTACTATCAATGAAAGTCATAATGTACAGCCTAACTTGGTAGGTAATAATGTTTTTCTAAGTTTTAAGTAGCAAGTTACAGGTAGAAATAAGTAAATGAAACATAACCTGTCCTATTCACGAGACACATGTTTGTTTACCAGGCTTACGAGTCCTACTCGTTTGAAGAGTTGCGATACTCGTGTCCCTCGGTGAAGCGCTCAAGCGAGAGCATGCTGGTGCGGCCGAACGGCGACGGAACGTACAGCGCACCGTGGACCCCAGGCAGCGTAGGCTGGTATTCCGTTCTAGTCACCATTGACGGATACGAAATGGAAGAGGCAAGTTTGCTACATTCATTAGGATGTAAATATATGAATGAATAGGACACTCATTCAAATTATTGCAAATACACAAAATTATTCATCAACTATCATCATATTATTCTTTAACCATTGGCTATTAACAAAATTAAAGAATACACAATACACAAAGAATGGCAATACTGCAGTAGAACTAACAGCGAATGTACTCTACCTAGAAAGCTATCTTCGATTTGCTCTCATATCAATATCACAATTTTAAAACATGTATTAATTATCATATCCTATTATCACTGTACTATGTGTTATTATTATTATATTATTTTTATGTTTACTCACAATTTATAAAGTTTAAACCTGTGCTTGGGTTTACTTTCAGGTTTACAAAGTGGAGGTGAAAGAACCACCGCAGGGTCTAACGCCACCCACACAAAGTGTCGTCAAGAAAGCTCTACATCAACCGAGCCGTCTTCGCAAGTTCGTTGCCAAGAACAGCGCAGGCCTGCGAGTCAGAGCACACCCATCATTGCAGAGCGAGCAGATCGGCATAGTTCACGTGGACGGCACGATAGCATTCATCGATGAGGTAATGCAGTCGTCTGGGCTACTTGTGTAAAATAATATGAGCAATAGTTAATATAGGAATATGATTTTTACGACGTATGAGTAACATTTCTTTGGTAGTGGCTGGACAAATATTAAGGTGTATATAAAGGTGTACCGGACCACAGATACTGAATTTGGTACATGACTGTTACTGAAACTACTATTATAATTGAAAGTGAATACATGTAGTTCCTACTTCCTAAGTTCCTAGTAAGAGAACATTTTAATGTTAGTTCTTTGGTACCGTTTGTGGAATTACACGCAGTACTACATAATAATCTGTAGGGATAAGACTTGCCTACATATCTACAGTTTAATCTAACACCGGTACAAATATAATAAATTTGATTTAGTTGTTGTTAGCTTTCTATATCGGGAGCTTGCCTTGTGTACAGCTCTGTTCCTAGATGTGACTGCCTTCTCTTGTGCAATCAGATCCACAACGACGACGGAGTGTGGCTACGGCTTAGTCACGACACCATCTCGCAGTACTGCAACTGTGTGCACGGCGAGGCCTGGTGTCTGCAGTACAACCAGCACTTGGGCAAGACTCTGCTGTTGCCGGTGGAAGAACCCAAGTCTATACTTGACCAGGTCAGAACCTGATCCTCTCTCGAGATTCAAGTGCAAACTTAACTTGAAGAAACATGTTGTTAATTCATTACCATGTTGGGAATTAATAATCTAGCTTTATACATCTCCTCATGATAGTTTTACACAATTATTCTAACATCTTATCGTACAGTAGGCCTACCGGGTACTCATAAATTTTCCCATTCTACCGATTTCAGTTTTTGCTAGTGTTTTTTTATGTTGAATGTGTATTTTAATTTGTGTTTTATTTGTGGCCCTTATTTGCATTCTACTTGCTTTTTGTGTATAGTATGTACACCCAGCCTCAGAACTAAATCAAGGGTAATCTTTTACCGACTCCACCGACACTCACTTGGCAAATCTCGGATTTATTTTAAAAGCCACCTTTAAAGTCACACTACACCAGCACACAGCGGTTGGGCAAGGAGTGGACGGCTTGCCTTATCTATTTAACTAGAAAAAACTGTCCCTAATTGATTTCTACACTAGAATTAAGCCTGCGCCAAGATAATGCAGTGTTAGTGAATCCGTAAATATAAACACACCTTGTGCTCATATTAACTATGCCCTGGGCCCAGTGTTTCAATGTCCCAATAGGCCAAATGCAATAATAAAATAGGGCCACCATTTTCCCCCACAGCCTGTGTGCACGCCAGAACGAACAGAATATTCACGAGCGAGGTAGAAAACGATAGGTATCTTCCATACCCCTTGATTTATTTCTGACTCCGGGTATACATATTATAATGACCCCCTACTTATTCATTTGTCGGATAACCTTATAATTTCACAATCTTGTATAGTTGTTGTACCTGATGTTTGGTGGTTGCTATAGGCCCATAGGGACAAAAAGGTATTTTTGAAGCACACAATACATTACATTCTTGTATTTTATACTGACCCTTTTAGTTAAGAGACTAATTTTGTGATTTTATCTATGGTTAGGATTTAGTTAAGTTAATTTTCTTTTTACTCGAATTTTTCAAATTCACACCCTAAACAACACTCTAACAAACACCTCTAATAAGTACCTAGTCATATTACATGAGTATGTATGTATGTATGTATGTATGTATAGTGTCTGTTTCTGTTGGACTGTAGTATTCTATTTTGTTTGCCTTGTGGTATTCTATTTCTAAATTTTCGCTGCAAAAAGTACTGTCTAGTCGTAATACTAGTGTTTCTTTTTTTATCTATACTTTCTCCATCTTTCTTCTCTTTATCATCCATACCCTCCAATTTTGTTTGGTGGCATTTGTTCTTCGTTTCAATTGGTTGTGGCTTGTGGGCTATTTCTGATTTATCTTTGTTTCTTCTTTTATTCCAATTAACCACATTTGATGAGTTTAGGTAGTTTTTAGTTGTTAGTCTCATCCAATTGTTAAATTGTGAGTCAATTGAATTACACCTTCTTACCTTTTTTACATTGGTTTGCAATAGTCACTCCATGAATATAGGGTTCATGTCGTTCCTACTACTACGGTACTTATGAAATAGAACATCTTCTAAGATAAATCAATACGTAATGATTTCTATCAGTTCTATTATCTATGCAAATCATTATTTTAGTCACTAAATTATAAATCTTGTCTTTTCAAATAGCCCATTTTTAAACAAGTAAATATGCACAAATCAATTATTGTTCCATAGGCACAAGATTCTTAAAATGAAGTATGTATTGTTTCTAATTTATTGGAATATAACATAGTGTTTATAGCTTCAGTACTAGTACTTTAAATATCTCTTAAATGCTGATCTCACTCTTTGTTTTTTCACTGATTAGTGATTTGTTATCTTTCAATATTGGAGGCAACTTATTTTATTATCCTTTATTGAGGTTTATTGAGGCTTATTAGTCATTGCTAGCAATCAAGAGGAAACTACTTTTGTTAGAGACATTACATTTTGTACAAATTTTGCAAGTCAAGAAGTTCAAAAACAAAATTTTCCAGCCTGCTGTGTTGCTGTACTACTACTTAACAATATATATTCCAAACTCTGCGCTCACTCTCTCACATTATCTTTCTACTGCTTCTTCATCTTCTACATTGGAGGGAATCTCTTTTATTATCTTTGAATGTGGCTAGGCACCATTGCAAGATACAGTATCAAGAAGACACTACTTTTTAGATATATTTGTAAACATTTTACAAGAGAATGAGAAAAAATAAAACCGTAAACAAATTAAATTTGTTATTGTGCCCAGGTGATGAAGGACACTATCCTGCGTAAGACGCCGGAGACGGAGGAGAAGAGGGGGGCAGGGTACACGGTGGTCAAGTGTGGCGCGTCCGGTCACAACGTGCGGTGCAAACCCAGCCTGAAAGCTGTGCCGGTTGGCATGTTGGTTCTCGGCAATCAGATCGCCGTTGCTGAGCAGGTGCGCTCTCTCGACAGAAACTTTTATTTTATCTTCAACTTTAGGCTTCCCAGAATGTTTGTCTAGCTTTTTTATTTAGTTTTAGAGTATTTGCATAAGTATATCCACTTGAGCGCCTCTTCTGCAACAAGTTGTTTTTATTTACATTTTGCAATCATTTTATTTAACTAGTAATCTGTTAGACTTTATTAGGCTTACCTATGTTGCTTCTTTTTGCTTCAACCTTTTATTTGGTTCCAATTTTGGTAGTCTTCGTTTTGCTATAGGTTTCTCAAAATGTTCCTCGATTTTAGTTCAAATGTTGTTTTTCTTTGATCTAAACATTATTTCCAGGCAGGCTAGCCAGTGTGTTTGTTTTTGTGAGTACATAGACTCTCACGAGATGAATATGGGACTCGATAGAAAAACCACCCTGTTTATTTAAAGTGATCACTAAAATGAACAAAACACATAGTAAACATAAAGAACTGAAAACAAGATACCTATCGGTGATAATCTAAATGATTATATATACTGTTAAATTAACGCTCCACCAACGACTATACAAACTTGCCTTGCGTATAAAAACTCTTGTAAACTGCACGCTGTAGTGCCCGTCTAGAATGCACTAGCCATGACATCTTTTCTTAAAAATAAGAATCTGAGCAGATAATTAAAGATTAGACACCAGCTTATGCGTCTGTTTTGCACATTTGTGGAATGGTTGAATAAATGTTTCAAATTAGTTTACTTCACGACCATCTTGAACACTTATGTGAGATGTTCGTATCCAAGCATGGCGCGCGACTGCTGTACTAATTTCAGTGATGGTACGTTTAATGCGCGTCAACGACACTGAACTATAAGCCAGTGCACGAGAGCTAAAGTGTGTTGCATCTTTTTCTTGCACCCATCTACATCTACATGTTCGAGTGCATTAGAAGTGCGGGGCGAGCCTGTCTTTTTTATGTTCTATTCCGTTTTAGAATTTTTGTTCTTTCTTTATTTAGCACTAAGCAGGTGCCTCTGTTATAACAGTCGCGTTAATAATTCTTACTGTAACTACACTACAAAGAAAAAGTTTGTAAGAGAAAATAAGTTTATTAAATGATCCTAAATACAAATACTATTATAATATCGTAAACAAGTCCCTTCGTGATGAAAGTATTGTAAATGTGTACTATATAATCGGGGGTTGAAATTAACGCTCGCCCAAGGCTAGTAAAACTTTGCTTGGGCCATAAAGAACTCATTGTACTGCCTGCTGTTGTGCTGTCTTGAGCACTACCATTGACAATATTCTAAAATAAGAAATGAGAATCTATTATAAGATCTTATTGACACCATGCTTGTTGTACTGTATGCACATTTGAGGAAAGGAGTTAAGTTAAATGTTAATCAAGGATTAATTTTTACTGTTCACAACATTTCTTCACTTATATGAATATCTTATAATCCAACATGACCGCTGACTGTTGTTACTAATTTATGTAGGGTACGTAATTGGTTTAAGACTAGCTAGAGAATAATAAAAGCCAGTGCAGAAATGTGTTCTTGTTTACCTGTGCCCGCATCTACATTACTATGTCGTCATGCATCTAGCCGCCCAGGAGAGCCATGTCTCCCTTTCGTTATTGTCCATGCCCTCTGGCATTTTGTCAATCGCTTCCTTTAATTTAGCACATAAAAGCAGGTGCCGTCTGTCCTATAATACTCTGTCGTTACATAATCTCGTTACATGTAACGATGGAGTACAGGACACTGAGCAGAAAAGTTGTAAGAGTAAATAAGTTTTATGTCTGATCCTGGATAAACTATTGACGCAGTGTAACTACTAATAAAAGAGGATACTCTCAACTATATGCATGTGTATAGGCCCCAAGCATTCAAGCTGGAGTTGATGACTACCAATATGAGGTTGTTGAAATCAGCTGGTAAAAATGACGAGCACGGGGTATCTTCTGGACAGTCACATAAAAGAAAGACTGATTGTAATGCTGGGGAGTGCTTGGCACTTGCCTCAAGCTTATGGGACGATGTGGTTCACATCAGAAGGCAAGGACAAAAGACACTGTATAGAGAAGTGCAAGCAGAGTTCTTTTGATTTGTTTATATAAATAAATAAATAATAGTAAATACCTAATTTGTGGGTTTGACCCTTGCACTAATTACAATGGGTTTTTGGTGGGGGACATTATGTGGATTGTTGCTAGGAAATTCCAAGGTCAAAGATCATTTCATACATGGAGAAATAAATGAAAGTTTTTTCATGCTTAAAAACTTCTGAACTTTGCATGATTGGTGTGATCTCGCCGTGATAACACGATACAATTGTTGTGGACTTGGCATAACAGTTATCAAATCTTTTAACTTTAGAATAACATTTTTTTGGGGGATAAAATTAAATCAATAGCTTATACAAAATCAGGATGAAAGGTTCACTTCTCTCTTTTTTCCCTCTCAGTTAAAAATAACAAAATAGGCTGCGGTAACACAAAATAAACAGAGAATCATTCGAAGTATGTTTGCAAGAGGCAGATATTTAAGACAATATTTGTCTTTTGTTTCATCTACTTCAAGTGTCTGAAAACTATTTGAGAGCATTAACATTTAAGTGGGCATTGTTTATCTTGATGAGCTAATTGCCAAGAAGCAACTGACAGATTTATGAATGAGAGATGAACATTTAGATTGTGTGTAGAATCTCTTTTACTTGCATATATAATTTGTGGCTTCTGGCTTATACTTCATCTCCTTGCAGAGTTTTCCGTAGAATCTCGACCCCAGGTAATGGAGAACAGCTTTACGTCTCCAAAGCGTGGGTTCGACTTCTCGCACAACTCAAATGCTCCACTCTTCACGTCTGCGGAGGGCACGGGCTTCAGTTTCACATCTCCTCAACCGTCCATTAGGGAGACCCCACCCCTGGGATCGGCAGGCAGCACATCATCCAATCCGTTTGTGTTCGGATCCTTCTCTCAGCAGGACCAACGAGGTAACTTACAGTGTTGTTGTGTTATTCGTCTGGGGCTTGGACAACAAAAGTGAATTTCATGAACTGTTTTTGTTCGAATTCTCATGTTTATCGTGCTGATTTTCCAGTTCGAGACCTTATTATTTTAATTGCTGTTTACAAACTTAGAAGTGAGGAGTAAGTGGAGCAAACCATTTTTATAATAACCTTGAAAATACCTAACTAAATCCGGCACCTCCACCATTTACATTAATTGTTTTTATGTTGTGATGACTCTTCCCAATGTTTACATTTATTTTCATCTTTCTAGTTATGTCCATTCATATTTTATTGAACACATCCCTCCTGCGGACTAGTAGACAAAATTTAATTCAACTGTTGTCGTTCGAAAAGACACATGCTTAGTTCAGCTGTAGGCGGTTAATGTTTTTGAAGTTTTAAGTATGTACAGTCCTTGTTCAAAGTATGTTTTAATGAATGTACGTTGTTTAAGTGAAATGTGTGTCCCAAAAATGTAAGTGTGTACTGTATGTAATGTGTTTTATTTTATTCTCTAGGGATCAAGTTTGGTCAAGAAAGCCCCCGTCCATTTGATAAGCCGGACCAGATGTCCAAGCTCAGCATGAGTGAGAGGATGAGAGAAAGAGACAAAGAGAGAGAACGTGAGAGCAGCAAGTTCTCCGCTCTGCAGAAGTGGCTGAAAGGAGAAGACGGACGGCTTGGCTCGGGAAGACACAGCTCGGGCTCTGCCGGCAGGTACGTATGGTTTACGTCAGCAAGTTAACAAAACTGAAGGCTCGTGCATTCTACTAAATCTAAAGATGTGCCTTAAAAATATATAGGAGTAAGGAGCGCGTTAGCGTAAGCTGTTAAATTTCATAGTTGATTAATGTAATATGGCCTTTTAATTAATTAATATTAACTGCACAATACATACAAATTGCATTTTGCACCTGTTAGTTTTGCTAAACATTAGGCATACAGCAAAATTTTGTAAAACTTGCACAATAGTCAATAGGGAACAGTGGCGTAGCAAGTTGATGAAGGCATAAAATTAAAAAAATAAAATGGACCCCTCCCAAGATCGGTAAAATATAAGCGGTACTTATATATTTTACCGATCTTGGGCCCCTCCCACTGCAACTGATATCCTTCAATATGAGTGTGACTTGTACTGATATAATAAATAAGCATTATAGGAACAAGCGTGGACAACTAGACATTGCATTATAATCCTTTTTTTAAATTTGTTTTTCTAATTCGTAATAAACATAAAAATACCCGTGTTACATATTAATATAGAAAGCACCCCTTCTGGCCCATTTTTCACGGTAATACGGCCTCTTATTAGTAAACAAAGAACATCAACAACATTAAATAACTGAAAGACCGACCTACTCACCAACCAAGTCAGTCACCACAATATCACTCGTTCCCACAATATCACTCGTTCCCACAATATCACTTGTTTCCGCAATATCACTTGCAATACTAGATTGAGAATTAATTCCTTCCACAAAACTAGTGATTATGTTACTCGAGAAAACAAAAAAACAAATTAATTTTAGTGAGTTTAGAAACTTTTTAACTTTACGTTTTTGAGCCCCACTTGGTCGTTTCTGTTTATTAGTCGAATACATTATATCAATCCCACGTCAGCAGACGTTACTGAACGAAATATTCATGACAGAACTATTGCACACGTAGCTTCAACAGTAACACACAACACAAGCTCAACTTTTATAGCCTACACTATTTGTACATCCGCGAGTCACGAAACCCACACTATTTCGATCTTCATTTCCATCTGAACTGAGGTACAAAATTAAATGTACCTAAAATTGCAGATCTCGTTTCGATATCTTATTGGCTGGCTAACAGGTCTTTGAAAGTTATAGCCAATCAGATGTTTGCAATAAATTATTTTCTAAATTGAAAAGGGCAGAAGAAGCCGTAGGGCCTATAGTATTCTTATTTCCTAGAAACGGTAATTTTTCAACTCACAACACAATGGTCAGGGGCCCAGGGCCCACCCCCACGTATCCATACCCGTTGCAATGGAATTTTGATTAGACATGTTTTCAATGTTTCACAGTTGAATGACATTCTAGGGATTTTAGGAAATGCTAAAACCTAAACTGTATAATTTGGCGACCGACCCCTATCCTCGGGGGCCCCTTAGAGGCCGTGGGCCCCGGTGCGGCTGCACCACTTGCACAGCCGATATCTACGCCACTGATAGGGAATGTTTCCCCAAGTTCAAATATTGACGTGGTTGTAAAAAATGGATAGGAAAACACTTAAAAACACCATTACTGTAATTAAAACCAATTTAAGTAAATATTTTTAATTCTATTAAGGCACAAATTTGTAGCATTTTATTTCCCGTGCAAACAGTTGTGACGTTAAGATTTGGGTCTAGAGCACGCTAGAGCATTGTTGACCAATGCGCAAAGCTGATTAATGTATTTGGATCAATGATTAAACTACCACCTTCTTAATTTGATTTGATTTAATTTGATTGATTGAACGGTGACTTTGGAGCCGTCCTAGCAATGAGGCACATGATAAATTTAAAGTTGTTCTGAATTGGCCTTGTTGATTCTGGCGTTGATCCGCGGGTGTTCGCACTGTCCATACCACTGATTGCTATATTTCCTATTAAAAAATATTGATCCTTGGTTGTTTATCGTTCACTCGTCGATTGTGTCGGGAGTCGGGACTTACAGGGTTGGCTTGGTCGCTTTGGTTTACTGTCCCCCACTGAAAATCAGTTATATGACTGAGTGGGTAGACTAAATTCAAATTTCTTTCTTTCTTTCTTTCTTTCTTTCTTTCACAGTTAATATCACTGTTTAGCATTACCTTATTGGCCGATTCGTAACATAGATAATAGTGACGCAGTGGATCGTTTTCCCCGCCACTTTCAGTGCAACTTTCAGCTTACTTTTATAAATAAAAATCTTATCTAAATTATAAAAAATATGATTAATGTATTCAGAATGAAGTCCTTAATGTAGTGGAGTGATAAAAAAGTCGAAGGTAGGCCTACATTTCCTATTGTTATTTAGAAATATTTTCTTAAATATTTTTTAAATGTTAATTTTTTTTTGTTACAAAAACTGCAGATCAACCAAAATTTTGCTCTTGCATCATAGTTCTATTTAACCCTCCAATCCTATGTTTTAAGTGTAACCATATAAGGGATACTAATAGAACTGAACTGATCCGATAGATCCGACTTACCGCCGGAGCTGGTGGGCGTGTCTGTTAAGGAGCTGGTCAAGGCAATCGGAGAGAGTCGTGCGAACGGCAACGGAGTGACGCCGCCCGGCACCCCGCAGCGCCTCTCGCGAAGCTCGAGTCCCAAGGCTGCCCCGGGCGGCTGCTCTTCCCCGCGGCTCAGTCGCAGCTCCAGCCCAGTCGCAATACCCGGTGAGCAAATGATTAGTTCTCTACTGGTATCGCATGTGTCCAGATGAACTTCTAGATTCTTGGAATATTTCTGTATTTTTACGGGTATAATATCAAAATCTCGAAATGCTACCTGATACAAAATAATAATATTTCATTACTTTCATTAATATATTTTTTATACTTCCTATTTCAATTGAATAAATATAGCTGACATACAAAAGATGTAACAATAATTCATGATTTTGCTACAATTTAACAATCTTCCTGAGTTTGTGGTTGTAAAACACTTTGTTTATTAGACCAACTTCCTTACCCAACACTGGGCGTACCTTAATTACTAGCTATAGGCTACCATGTATTTTCTTAGCTTATGACTTTGTTATGAGTTATGATCAAATGTCATCTTATTAATATTATTGGCATCTACATTATTTCTATACATACTTATTACATATTAATATTTAATATTATGTATTTTCATTTAGTGCTGCATTGATTTCATATATTTTAGTGCTAGGTACTGAACAAGTATTTTGTAAATGACATACATGCTTCATATGGGTGTTGACTATTTTCCCTTTTTATTTCTGGTAGTAAGAGTCAGTAACTTGAAGTGGCATTAAACAAGCATAAGATTAGGACCTACTTTTTTTGGTACACGCAAATCTTGTAAAAATGGATTCCTTTAATTAAGGAAACTTATAAACTAGGCACAACTATGCTGAACTAACTGTCAGACCATAATAGTACTACATAAGTACATAATTATATTATTATTCATTTCATAAACAAGAGTATAAATGGAAACGACAGTCATGAAATACGTGCTATGTCGGGTGTTTTAGACATCAATGTCTTGACTTTTGAGTGTGAGGTAGGGAACATTGAGTGAATGATCTGAGTTTTGTTTTGTGTTATGATTTGCCGCTAGCTCCGTTGGGCAGGCAGTCTCTCGTATTACCAGCTAGTGTCACAGGTATTGTCCAGCACCACTTTACTCCTGTCTGTCTGTCTGTCTGTATGTCTGTTTAGCCCAATATTCTTTATGTTCTTGTTATCTTGCTGTTTCTTGTTTTTTCTTCTTTGAATTGCTTTTATGAGTGACTGAAATCACAATTGGCACTGTTGTTTAATGTATTAATTACTTAATTAACAAGTTAATATTGCAAGGAGTTTTGTTTAGTACGCACTTTTATGGTCCAGTAGTATTTCACTTGCACTGTTTTCACCGCACTATTTCACTATCAATTAGTGCAACATAATCTGATACATACAGTATGGCTACCGTTTTATTGTTTCTAATTCCATCAGTTAATCAAATGAATGTGGATGTGTCCGTGCCCGTTGTGTATGTCAGGCTCTAATGTGGAATACACCATACATTGCTTTTCTTAGATGATCCTATACTGTACAGTCTGGTAATTGCGGATGGTTTTATTTTGTAAGTTTTATCAGTAGGCCGCAAACTGGTTTTTTTAAGTGCAACCATTTTTTCTTTTTTGTTAAAGGTTGCTTATGAAAAAAAGATTTACTGTTTATTATTGATGTATGTACTGGTAAAAGTAATCATGTTCTGTGCTAAATATGTATAGTGTGTACTACATAGTGTAGAGTTAAGCTTTGTTAACTGTACATAGGATAGGACTGTTATTGATAATTAGTTTAAGTTTATTACATGCGATGATGTGAAGTTAATTGTGTGTTTTGTTGGTCTTGCGTGGTACGTTGATCTTGCGGGTAGCATCTCTGTTTCCAATGCAGAAGGTCCAGGGTTCGATTCCCGCTGCTATAGGCAGAAATTATAACTTCTGATTTGGACTCAAGTCCATCAGTTCTTGGCTTAGAAATCTGTAAATGGTGACTTTGGAGCTGACCTAGCAACGAGGCACATAATTAGTTCTAAAGTTGAGCCTTGATGATTCTGGTGCTGCCTACGGGTGGAACCGTGCCTAGCTTGATTGATCGGTGTTTCCTACTTTAATATGCCGGTCTCTAGTTGGTCATTGTTCCCTCGTCGATGGTGTCGGCGCCTACAGGGTTGGCTTGGCCGGCTTTATGTTAATTTTCCCCCACTAAAAATCAGTTCTGAGACTGAGTGGGTAGACTCTAAAATACGAATTAATTTTTATTTATTTATTTTCTATTTATATTCAAGATTCATCGTACAATGTACTATATTTTACGACTGGCTGGTTTGTTAGTGTTTTTCAGTCCCTTCATACACTCAAGTCATTAGAAATGTTGTAGATATATTGTTTCTAGCAATGCAAGCCTACTATGCCATAATATAATTGAGTTGCAATATTTCATCATATTCATTGATTAATAATTAATTTTGACTTTTGAGTGAATGCACCAAGTGTAAGGTATTATATTTACCCATCAGAACGGCATTCAAAGGTTTGAATTGCTGTCAACTAAGAAAGCCGAGTCCCACTATATATTAATTATACAACATTTGATGATACTATATTGTGGCAATTATTGAAGATACTATTGGTTGGGTTTTCTTAGGTAACAAGCCCCTGGTAGGGCTTCTCCAACATGATAGCGCTAGCAGCAGCCCACGACTCTCACCGTTAGGTAAGCTGACAGACATGCCTACGCTCTTGTGTCTGTTAGTGAATGTGCTCGGTGATTTGGTGTGCGTATTAATATTATTAGTTATTAATTACCCTTTGTATAGAATTGGTTCTATGAAATGCCATTTATCTTTTAGTACTAGAGTGTAGGTAGCCATTTAGATTAGTAGAAGTTTCCCTTGGTCTCTCAAGCTCTTGCCTTTTATTTATACCAAATAATGTTGTACCTGTCTAGTTACCATAAGATGTCATAATCTTTGTACACTCTTATTGTTCACCTACATTGTATTTTTAACTTCTTTACTAGGTAAAAGTAATTTAAAATGATGTCACGTTTCAATTTTATAGATACTTTTTATAATGTGAAGGTTTGTAAATATGGGACCAATTCTATTGTGAGACAAATGCTTAGCATGTACCTTAGACCTTGTTTGTATTTCCTTTCCAGGTAACTAAAACATTTCATAATTAATTCAATTGCAGATTAGGGTCAGTTGGTCAATAGCCAAATAATGCATTGTTGAGTCCCAGTTGACAGATTGTCGTGATCTGATCCAACATAGTTTTATTTTGTGTTTTTAGCTGATGATGTAACATAACTTTTTTGTTTACTTGTGAGTTCTAGGATAATAGGCAAAACGGAAATTTATATAAATATGTGCTTTGCTGGCTCAATAGTAAACATGTTATCAATTATCATTCATCATTACAACCACATTTTGCTAAATTGCAAACCTTTTAGGTTATATAATTAGCGTGAAGGGTTCAGACTTTACTTTAGGTATGTTGACCGCGGTGGCACATACGTTTAGGGCGCTGGTCCGAAGCGTATGGCTCTACAAGGACATGGGTTTAAATCCTGCATAAGGCATGTTTTTTTTGTAATTGTCCTTTATCCTCATCTATCACCACTCATCATCTCAAAAAGCCTTAGTGCATTAATATGAGAAGTTAAGCAATGAAAATCAAATGAAATTGGGGGCTTATGCTTAAAAACCTTGTATTTATAATACAATTAATGTCAAAAAATGAAGTTGGCTTATTGCTAGGATGTTTAAATGAATGTATTCCTTATTTCAAATAGTACTCACTGCTTGGCCACTATTTGCTCGTTGATGGTGTCGACAGGGGGTTTGGAACCTTGTTAATTAGTCTCACTGAAAATCAATGCGTTGACTCCTCAATACAAATCTATTTAGTTTGTTACTGTGGTTTTGTGGCAGTTTGAAGGGGAGAGTTGCAAATGGAAATCAGTAGCTAGGCACTCACCAGTACCAGAACCTAATTGGTTTGGGCATATAGCAATCACTATATGTATGGAATGGATACATAAATTTCCTTAAAAATGAAAGAACACAATTTGAAAAGACTTGTATAAACTATAAAGTTTGCAAATTAAATTTAAGCTTTGCAGGGTACATTGGGTAAATCTCTTCAATATCATTTAAGGAATATGCTTAACTTTTGAGTTATTGACCCTCTGACCCAACTGTATTTTGTTAAGCATGAGATTTTCTGCATTCTGTGTTTGCTGTTCATCTGCAAGGGATTTACTCAAAGTTCTGTTCTTGACTATAGCATGGCTATACACATGAACATTGCAATATTGGAGCTTTGTATGTTGGCTGTCGACTGTTGTGCTATGAAATGTAATTCTGTAGAACAAAGTGTCCCCATAGTTGTGCTCCTGTTGCAATATTATTAAATATTTTACCTTAATTAAGAATAATTGTTTTTAAATTACGAGTATCCGGACCAGTGACAATAGCTAACCGCACTTCTAGTGTTTCGGGTGTCGAACTAGTTATTGTGGAGTTAACTTGAATGTGAGGGAATTATCCAAGGGCGGTTTTAGGTGACTCGATCCCTTACAATATCATTAACGACTGAAGCAAACTCGAGAAAAACCTTCATTTAGAATAACCTTATAAAAGTCATAACACTGTGATTAAATTGGCTCGTGGAAGTAGTATCTTTGATGGTTTATTATTACTTACTATTAGAAAGGTAATTAAACTTTAAAGTATGGCTCCAGTGAAGCACACAAAATATAATTTTTCAAGTTTATTTACTGTTTAAGTGACTGGCTACTGATATAAAGAGAACATATGTAGTAATTCTTTTGACTAAATCAATTCTGGTAACCCAATGGCTCAATGAAAGAAGTTCTTGACACCCATTTAGTTAGTTACTTTCTTGGTTCTCTGTAGATTCACAATTGACATCGTTGTACAGGCAGCTAATAAAGCTACAAGTCTGATTAGGATCTGCTCACCAAATTACTCCATTGAGACAATTATTTAGTTGACCTTGATACCTAATACTTATTCAATTTGACAACTACTTTTGCTATTTTAAACTAGTGGTAAATTGATATTATTAAACCCATTTTCTATAAGTACGTATAGGTAATCAAAATTGCAACATTGTTTTTGGTTTTAGCTACTGACAAGTAAACTCACGAAAGTTAAAATGTCTGAAATATGAATACATAGTAGGGTCCTATCTTATAATAACTAGAATTGGTGGGGAAATGCTTATTATTACTTAGTCATTACAGCTAGGTAGTTTGGTGTATAATACAGATAATTTGTACTTGAAATGTCAGCTTGTATGGTTTTATTGATTGAGCATGTATATTTGAAAGTGTTTTACTGTGCTAAGCAACCGCTAACCAAAACGTCTTGCATCTTTAAATATGTACCTTTTCTCAATGTTGTATGTACCTACATTTTAAAGTTTTTATACATAGTAGGTTTTAGTAACTGGCTTGAAGTAACAGTACTGTATTATGTTGTGTTCATTACCGGGATTTTAGTAGAATTGAATGAAATCGTAATGATATAATACTTAATTGTTAATTGTACAATACGTACAGTATGTACTGGATTTCAAGCTATCTCTCTAAAGCTATCTATCTAAGGGTGTTAACTGTGAAGTAGACTAGTTAATGTGTATGTATTTACTATTTAGCAATGCTTCAAATTCAAAGCATTCTAAGAATTGTTGTTACTGTAATAGTACATTTATTTGTATACATAATGTAGTATACTACATATAAAATCACATGGGTTGATGACAAAGGGAAAAAAAGTCATGCCTCATATAGGATTCAAGCCTCTGCTGCATGTATCCTTCTTTATACATGTACTACGTATATTGAACTTTGGTGGATCAATAACCCAAATGTTTTTTTCCATTTTTTTCATTCAAGGGAAATCTAACTAGATTTAAGCAAATTTAGCAAAAGAAAAATTGCAATTAAAAATATCAAAATTGGATTAGAAAACCAAATTTATAAAATAAATAATAGCGGTAGTTGTAGATATATAAATTAGATTTAACTAAAATTAATTAGCCAATGTTTAGTTGATAACACTTAGTAATGAATTAACTTAATATGTGCATTTGACTTTTTCTATCACTAGATTGAGCTTACTGCTATTGTATCTTGACTTCTTTCTGTAGCTGACAGTAGAAGGAGTTTAGTCATAAACATGATAATGTGATAACATTTCTTTCAATGTCAACATGCATACTTCACATGTGTTGCATTTAAAACCACATGAGACATCTATCTAACTTTATCTCCTCGTTCTGTTCCAAGTGTCTTGTGGCCTGGGAGACTCCCAGCACAGCGGTACCTCCCAGCGTCGCGGCTCGACTCAGAGCGACACGTCGGCACACGTGTCGAGTCTGACTCGCGACTTATCTCAGTCCCCCACGACCGCCAACACGAGAGATCTGTCTCAGTCCCCCATCTCGCCCTCGCCCAGCTGTAGCTCCATACTGCGCTCGGAGGGGGGCAGCCCGCCACCCGACTCGCACAGGTGACATTACGTGTTTATTACAAGTACCGGTAGTTGTGGAGGGGAAATATTGATAATCAAAAATGTTACCAATGTTTGAGGATATTTGTACTACAGTTTTTTGTTTTTTTAAAAAAGATTTCTTTATGAAAAAGTCTTTAAAAGTAAGCTTGAAAAAGAAAACATATTTTTTTTACTGTATTTATGGTTTATCTATATTTTGATTGCATACTCCACACAAAAATGTAAAACAGAAAACAATTAAATATAATTAAGACTTGCCATTCCAACTATTTATTGTCCATTGATAATTTCAAATAGCTGTTTCCGATGAAAGGTAGAAAATCTTAAAAAGAGACTGAATCAGTGAAAACTATTTGCAGAATGATCATATAGCCAAAATTTTTCTTTTTGCTATTCTAAAATGTCAGCAAATGTATAATTTATTATTAATATTGATGAATGCCATCTTGAAGTTCCAGAGCTGCTGTGACGCAGACTGGCACTCAGACGAGCCCCGAGAGTGGTGGGATCAAGGGTCACTTCAACATCGGAGCGAGCAGCACCAAGGAGGAACGTGAGCGAGTCTCTCCCAAGCTCGCGCGTAAGGATCGCAGCGCGGGCAAGAGTCGCAGCAAGCGCGCGATGTCGCCGGCCCCAATCCAACAGCCGTCCACCAGCAGAGACAGGCTCAACCTAACGCAACCTGTCAAGGAAGCTGTGAGTGGAAATAGTTTAACATTCTTAACCATTGTTTTTGTTCCGATCAAACATTTTAAAATGAAGAATTGGGCTTAAAATTATTGTAAAATATTTTTATGTTTATATTTTAAAGAGTAAGCCTATGTTTAAAAGTTCCATACAATTAAAACAATGCATAACTGAAAAGTAATAATAACTATAGTACTTCTGTTTGATATAAATTTTTTGATTTGATTCTGATATAAGAGGGAACATTTTGACATGAATTTGATACTTTTAGTCTAGCTTTGGTTTGGAGATGTTAAATCAAGCAGTAAGTGGCATGAGAAAAAGTCAATTCCTTTTAATATTTTAGATGTCAATTGCATTAGGTTTATATATTAGTGAACAACTGTGATTGTTGAAAGTGAGATTAACACCTTTGGGGATTTAAACCATCACTCAATCAATATTGTTTGTTATTTTCTTTTTAGGTAAGCCCCTCAGTTGCAGAAAGTTTGCGAGCAATATTTGCTGCGTTCCTCTGGCACGAAGGAATTGTCCACGATGCGATGGCATGCGCTTCGTTTCTAAAGTTCCATCCAGCGCTGCCGAAGCAAGGCGCTCTAGTCGTTACCAGACAGCAGTCCTCGTCCGGAATCGATAAGAGAAAGACAGAGCTAACGAAGGAGCAGCGCGCCCGACAGAGACACTCGCTTGAAGTTAGCACCGCCGTCAACTATCTCCACATCCAGCCTTCGACCCTAGAGAGCCTCACGAGGTCCGCAGCCAACGCCAACGCTAACCGCAACCGCTCGAAGAAACAGACCGAAGCTGTGATCAAAGAGGAAATGGGCAGTTCCACATCGCTTCCCGAAGCTGCTTTCAATACGGTGGCCGTGTTGCCCCCGGCGTTGAAGTCACTCGTCTTTCTCTGGGAAGAGCTGAGCTCTAACTGTCTTCATGCGATTTCACAGCAGGTGGTGTTGCCGAGCCCGACCGTCCCACCCAGAACAAAGAAACTCCTCCATGATAAGGCAAGTGGTTACAGTTAACAGTAACTCCCAGAACATGATTCTTTTGCTTTGTGTAAAATTGAATTGCATTTTGGATGGTGGTGATCTGTAGATCTCAAATAATTACCACTGCCAATATTTAATAAATTAATATCCCTACTATTCATATTAAATAATAAGTTAAAAACACACCATAATACAATCAAGATGAGGTTTAATGGACATTTAATAGTTTTTTTATTTTTTATTTTTATTTATTTATTTATTTAACTTACGTATTCCCTATTTATTAGGGCCTACTCATTTATGCAGCTCAGTCATCATTCATTACCATCATTTATTTAGCCTTGTTTACATTCTTTTTCATCACATAAATTAAATGTGAACAGAATCTTTGAGTAGTCAAATAGATTTGTTGCAATAAACCAGTCTTGGGTTGAAGTTGCCTACTTTATACCTTCTTTTAACCGTTAGCGCACTACTTTATTCACGGAGCATATTGTAGCTGGAGCATGCTACAATTTTTGTAGTGTTAGCATGAAAAGTGGTGATATTGGTGCTACTTTTTAAGGGGAATCCCTAGACCCAAATATGATTTCTAAAGAATGCAGTGAAGACATGTGAAAAGTAAGTAGAATGTAAGAGGGGCTTAATAAAAGAGCGGATTATTTTTTTGAAATTTTTTTTGACGGGACATAACCTCAGAATCAACAATTTTATTCAAATTACTGGAATCAGTTGCTTAAGTTCAAAATTGAATTTTTCACAGCAGTTTTTTGTATATTATTTTTACACTCCTTTATCTTCAAACCTAAATATAAGTATTATTGGTGTTATATGATTTCAGGCGTTGCACGATTTTTTCCGTTAAATGGTACAAAATTTGAAATTGTACCGGCAGGCGAAACAAATTGTGCAACGCAACAAACCATATAAATACAAAAATCCTTTTATTTAGGTTGTAGATAAAGGAGTGTAGAAATAATATACAAAAAACCGCTGTTAAAAATTCAATTTTGAACTTGAGTAACTGATTCCAGTAATTTGCATACAATTGTTGATTCTGAGGTTATGTCCCGTCAAAAAAATTTCAGAAAAATAATCCGCTCTTTTATTAAGCCCCTCTTACATTCTACTTACTTTTTAGACGTCTTTACTGCATTCTTAAGAAATCATATTTGGGTCTAGGGATTCCCCTTAAGCACCAGCACTTAATGAAAATGACAAACTTAAGTGGCATGAAATGTACACAACAGTTCATGTAAAATGTACATGATGACTATGTTACTTGGTAAGCCATGCAAATGGAATTACTATAATCTATAAGATGTACGTAATTTAACTTGTTGATAGCTCCCTTTTAAATTAAAATAAATCATATCTTGAGTCTTGACTATTGATGAGTTTTCTAATGAAAGAATGTTTTCTTTAGGTGGCGGAGCAGAATAAAGACCAACTGGGCTCCGACAGAGATGCCGCCCCGAAGAAGACCGGTCGGAAGAAGAAAGAGTGGAAACCTATGGGTCGGGCTAACCTCCTCGGGGACTGCCCAATATCCCTGAGAGGCATGGTGGGCGGCATCGAGCGAGAGACTGTCTGCGAGCTGTGCGAGGGCGTGTACCCCCACCCCGTGACGTACCACATGAGGCAGTCCCACCCAGGGTGCGGCGGTCACGCGGGCGGCAAGGGGTACAACAGCGGGGGTAACTTCTGCGTAGGCTGGGCGGGGAACTGTGGAGACGGAGGAGTGGGAGGCAGCTCTTGGTACCTCGTCTGCGATGTATGCCGGGAAAAGTACCTACGTAGCAAGAAGACCAACGGCAACAAAGACAAGACAAAAAAGCAAATGGCGAAAAAGAAATGTGTAACGACACCCACGGTGAAGATTCTGTCGCCGTCGCTCAGCTCGACCAATCCCATGGAAACTCATCTGATAATGAAGAATAACGCCATGTTTCTGCTGGAGCTTGCCAGTGCTGCGGGCTCCGGCTACCCTCACCACCAGCCACGGAGGTAAGCACTTGGAAACATTAGTTACTTCCCTACTCTAGTGCTGACAGCAATGTAGCAACCTGGCATATGTCTGGACTACAAACAGTGAGCAATAGATATTAGGTATGATTGAATGCATTGAAGATTGCTAGAGACCCCTCAGCGAAGGAAATGTAAAAATGTTGCAAACATAATTATTTAATTTAAATGGTTGTTTGTGCAAAATTATCTGTTTGAAATCAAAATTCTTTGATTAGTAATATACTAGTATTAATTATTTTTTGTTACATGTTTACGTATGTGACAGTAAAAGTAGAAGTTGTTTGGTTCGTTTAAAAGTATTTGTCAAAATAAAATTTTGAAATTGAAAATAATATTACCTGCTGTAGATGATGTTTATGTACCAGCGTAATAATGACAATTAATTTCCTCACATTAATTTTGTTGTAGTGTATGAAGGGGAAATAATGATAGGAACCAACAGTTTACCAAAGTGTTTCACAGCTGCGTAGAAGTTGAAGAGACACAAATAAATAGTTGAGTAAGAAAACTATCACCATTATAGTTGAAAACATCTGGAAAAGCACCAAACAAAATAATTAGCTTCTCATGACCGATTTTATTTTAGACACTTTAATTTTAAAAATAAAACAAGCAAAAAAATAACGAACCCTATTGATAACTCTGTTTAGTAGGTTTGAAAGCCAAAACATGCCTTCTGTGGCTGAGAACTACAGCCCGCCCGAACCGTCAGGTCCATTCTCGCTGGCGGGACCTTTCCAGTGCCTTCAAGCGTTGGGAGTTCAGCACATCCGGGATGAGTATTCGTTCCTGGAGGACACGCTCCGAAGACAGGGTAGCCATGACGCAGGGTTTCCAGGCAGCTCCAATGCTGACAGTGCTACTAGAAGGGTGAGAACAGTTTTATATTGTAGAAATATGTTGTTTAAAGTTTTAAATATATTGTGTTTATATTGGACACATTTTATTTAAACTCTTAATTAATTGACGTTGTTAAACGAGTGAGCGAGCCATGTGTTGAGTACCTGGTAACATTTGCATTTAACTTTTTAAGTTCATTGATATATAAAGTATAAATGACAGGGGTTTTCTAATTTCTATATTGTATGTATAATATTATTTTATTATCTTTGAATTTGAATTTTGTTTTAAAAATATGACAAATTGTTATAATTTGCATGTATAAAATGCATTGTATCATATGTAGGCCTATGCATTGTAAAAATATTTGTCTACTATCAAACCAATAAACCAAAACCAATACCAATGAAGAATGTATGATCAATCTACAAAAGGTTACTGATAATAACATCCCAGACTTTGTATTGAGTCTGACTAGTCCTGCTGAAGTAATAGATATAAATAAATAACTTAAAATCTAAACATTCAGCAGGGTGGGATGGTGTCTCTAATGTTATTTTAAAATATAGTAGCCATTTTGTTGCGGAACCATTGGCGCATATATGTAATTGCTCCTTCACAGAGGGAATTTTTCCGGAACGGCTTAAATACTCGGTGGTTAAGCCTTTATTTAAAAAAGGGGAAAAGACTGAGATTTCAAATTATAGGCCAGTTGCATTGCTGCCGACATTGTCAAAGGTGTTCGAAAAATTATTTCTTAGCAGACTCCATGTGTTCCTCAATGACAATAATATACTATGCGAGAATCAACATGGGTTCAGAGAGGGACACTCTACCATGACGGCAGCATTCCAACTAATACATGAGATCAATAACGCCTTAGATAAGAAACTAGTGGTTGGATCTATTATGTGCGATCTGTCTAAAGCATTCGATACACTTCACCATTCTATCCTTATTGATAAATTAAAACATTACGGACTAAGGGTACAGCAGGTTCATGGGTCAGATCCTATCTTACTGACCGAAAGCAACGCGTAGACATTAACAGCAATGGTGTTGAGTGTTCATCAGGTTGGAAACAGGTTAATAGTGGGGTTCCGCAGGGTTCTAATATTGGTCCAGTTTTCTTTAGCCTTTATATCAACGATTTACCACCTTATTTAGCGCGTCTATGCAAAGCAATTCTTTTCGCAGATGATACTACCGTGATAATTACGGCACAGAGCATAGACGAGTTAATTTACAAATTGGGAGTTATTCTTAGAGAATTAGAAGCATGGTTCAAGGCTAACAAATTGAAGCTAAACTGTTCAAAACCCAAATAATTACCTACCAAGTTAAGGGTCAACATCCACATTAACAGTAGAGCATAACAACTTATCAATTGATATAGTGGAGGTAGCCAAATTCCTAGGCCTTAAACTGGATTTTAAACTAAGTGGTCATCTCATATTGAAGACCTGGGCAAGAGACTAAGCTCTTCTTGTTTTACAATGAAAGCCTTGTCCACCCAATGTAATTTGGATACAAGGAAAAAAGTTTTTCATGCCAACACTCAGTCTCTGATAAACTATGGGATATTGTTTTGGGGGAACTCAACGAGTGTAAGTAAGATTTTTTGCCTTCAGAAGAGAGCATTGCGGTATATGCTCCATTTAGGCTCTAGAGAATCATGCAGACAGGCTTTTAAGAATGCAAATATATTAACTGTAGCTTGTCTTTATCTGCTTGAGGTTATCATGTTTGTAAATAAATTTCCTAACTTATTTCAATTGAATGCAAATGTCCATAATATAAACACGAGAGGGAAGGGAAAATTGTACCAGACTAGCCATAGATTGAAGCTGCTGGATAATGATCCCGTGAACATGGGAATTAAAGTATATAACAAATTGCCTGAAGAATTACGGAATGTTGGTGTTACAAGCTCTAGGAAGGAGTTTAAGGCTAGGATTAAATCATTCCTTTTGGAACACAGCTTTTATTCAGTAAGTGAATATTTGAGACTTGTATTGTATAGGACTAGCTTAAGCTAACTATAGTATCAGTACATATGTTGTGTGAACCCAAATATCTTAGTTTTAATTTTAATTTTAATCTAATGACTGATATATTGTATCTACATTGAAACTATTTTAATTGACCAATTGCACTCTTTTATCGAATTGAACTTTGTTAACATTGTAAACTGTTTATGTTGTTGTTTATGTTTGTTTTCTTAACAATTGTACAGATCTTTGACAACTTCAAATACTCGCATGTCTATATGACATGCATATGAGTGAACACTGTAGAAGGCTTACTTAAATAAATAAATAAATAAATAAATAAAATTAGTATTGGTGTTTATATTATGTGGACACTATGTGTGTGTGTAATGTATTATGGTGTGTCAAACGTAGTAATGCACCAAGAAGGTTTTTAAAAGGTGATTAAAGTTTTAAATTACCGTATACTGACAATAGCCAATTTGAGCTCAATAAAGCTAATAGTAATACTAGTTACTACAATATATACTCGATTGTGCAGCCTACGTCCGAGAGCCCACAGAGTGACAACGAGAGTGAGGGCAGCAAGGGCCGAGCGTTCCACCGATCTATCTCTATGGGAACTAACGGCGCCCCGTGGAGCCGGCGTGAGGGGGACGGCAGGGTCATCATGATGCGCAAGCGCAACAACAGCAGCGGGGAGATGTACCCTGGTGAGTGACTAATTTTGTTTCACTTCCGAGGGTTGCTGGCTGGGAACTTGTTGTGAGTTAGTACATATTTGGGAAAAACATTAATATAAATTTAAATGCCTAAAATTAAATAATTTTCTCAAACTCCTTTATTTGGTGAAAGAATAACAACATTTTGTAACAGTGATTTCTGTTTAATCTCATGTGTAGAATGAAATGACTCAAAACGCAATTTAACATGTGAAGTAAACAAGAAAAACAAAAGTATAAATTTTAAAAAAGGCAAAATTGTGATATTTTAAAGATTTAAACCAAATTTATAATTTTGTTATTAAATCAGCATTTTTAATTCCCTTTAGAAATTTAGAACATTTTAAATAAGTATGAAGCTACTAATAAATATAACTGTTGTCCTCTATCAACTGCAGTGATAATCACAGGTCTGTATAAATTCCAAAGCTTGCTGCTTTCCCTTACTATGATTCTGTATCATTATTTATAAAAAAACTACACCTTATTATAATTATATTTTTCTCCTAGTACTAATCTTAAATATTTAAATCCGTGCTCACTGACTGTTGTATGTGGTTCAACAGAGGGTGGTAGATTAGTGCTAACGTTAGATACTTTCTGTGTTCAGATGCTGGCTCTTCCCTGCTGTGCTACCCCTCGGCTGCCCTCCAGAAGCTTGTCCCGAGCATCAACCAGTCGGTTATTAACTCGGACCCACCTGAAGTACTACCTCGCGGTATAGAGATTCTCACGCGTCCAGTCATCAGCTTTCTACTGCAGCAACACAACCTGGAGGCACTGCAGCTAGCCATGAGGCAGGCGCTTCGAAAGGCCACTTGCAGAGTCTACGCCATGCAGGTAGATAATAGATTTATACGTAGTGTTCGTTATTATCGATATCGTGCGAAGATATTAAATTTAAAAGTTTTATTATGCAAGCCACATAAATTTCAAAATCAATTTTGTGTTCATGTTTTTTATTTTAGATACCTACTACTTATTTGTGGACAAAAAAGGGGTTAAGTCCTCAACAATTAATCAATTATTCAAGTAGAGTTTTTTCCCCACTTAAGTAATGAACTTAAAATTATTAACAAAAAACATTTTTGGGGCTGATTATGTGGTAGTACACCAGGAATGGAGTGTGTAATGTAACAGTTAGCTTACTCTTTGGTAGAACTTACCTGCTATTCACAAAATAACAGGAACATTATGAAGTCAGGTGTCAGCAAGTAGTTATCTTTATCTTTTATCAATCTCCCAGTTATAAGATAAGTTTAGTTTGCCAAATCAAGAACTCAGTTAATTGATTGCGTGTGCAGGCCTTCAACTGGCTGTTACGGAGCGTGACGCAGCCCACCTGCCTTCACGACCTACTCTGGTGGTTCGTCTCTGCACTAACCCCGACCCCCGCGGACCAAGACTTTGACAGCGAAGAGGAGACGTTGAAGTCTGAGCGACGGGACGAGAACTGCGACCTCAAGGGCATCTGCGAACACCCCCTGAGCGACATCAGTATCGCGGGGGAGGCTGTCCACCCGTTGCCATCGACCTTCCACACACTCCTCCAGACGATAGCGGATCTGATGCTGGTCTTGCCCATGGGTTCCGCTCTGCAACAGATGGCGGTGCGGTGCTGGGGGATGAGGTTCACGCAGGCCGACCACATGTTCTTGCACAGGTCAGTGATGTGAATGCTCAAAAGGTTTGCTAGTTTTACTTTTAGTGAAAGAATGTACCGGTGGGTGTTTAGACCATTTAAAATTCCAATTTAAGATTTTTTTTGAATTTATTTCTTCAATACTATTTGCCTTCTAAGCATTATATGACTTTTTTCAATCAGTGTTTTTGTTTTTACACAATAATGTTTGGTACAGTACTACTGTAGGCCTACTTGTTTATAGCTATTTTATTATATGCTTATTTAACGTTCAATTGAACATCTTAAACTTAATCATTGGGAATAAGTAACACATTGGTTTTATTTTACTACGTTTACCGCATTTATCAGTTACCCACTTGCATTTTGTGTTGGTCAAGTTATTTGTTTGTGTGTTATGACCTGTTTATTTCATGTTTATCCAAACAAAAATCTACTTAATGATGTATAACATTTATTATTTTACAAGTGCTTATACTATTTTATAATTTTTTTTGTATTGAATATCATACCAGCCTTAATTAAAGGTAGCCTAATGCTCACTTCTGATTTTATCATGTGCCTTGTTCTACGTAGTTACCACTTGCTTGTGTTGTGAAAGGTTGATCTGTAATGATCTATCGCACCCTGGCGGTGTTCACCCAAGTATTTGTTTGAATGGAGTTTCTATTGCTAGGAGTCACGTGTTCAGTAACATCAGCAAGATCCTGTCTAGATCAGAGGAAGAACAAGACGATATCAGCATGAGCATGCACGAGAGCCATCAGTCCACGTACTCTCAGGTAAGTGTAAACTACATTTTGTGAACACTGTACTTCAGATTAATTTGAGTTTTATGAACATCGTTATACATGATTCTACAATGTTTAGGTAACCAGCTGTGTAGAAACGTTAAAAGACCTTACGTCCAATGTCGACATAAAAGCGTCAAGTCGTCAAGCTATGATTGCAAGCCTCACCGACAGCTCGACTGAAACGTTCTGGGAGTCCGGAGACGAAGACCGAAACAAGACAAAGACTATTACTCTCGTGTGCGGCCAACAGACCATCCCACGCATGATCTACATCCACATCGACAACTGCAGGGACTTGGCTGTAAGTTGTTTCTATCTGCTAGCTGGTTACAAGATGATAGATGTGCTTAAACTCCAGTTTATAAAGCTTAAAATATTATTTTTTTAAATCTTCACGCCTTGATATTTTTTGGGTTAAGTTTGCTAGACATTTCTAAATGCTTGTATCTTCAGCTCCATTCCTTCTGGCCTCTGTTTATCTGTTCAACTTCATAGACATTTCACGATTCCCTTCTTTGAATTATTGTAGTCTGTAACCCATGGATCCAGCAAGCCACTCAAACATAGTGAAATATCCTCTAAATCTGTTCCAGAACAAAGTGTCTAGCGTGACCTTCCAGTCTGGCCCGAATGCAGACGAACTGTACAAGCTGCGTCAGGTGGAGGTTGAGAACCGATCCACTGGATGGGTCAGCTGTCCGATCTTAGACGCCCGCTACTCCGTCGTGCGTCTGGAGCTCAAGGGGCCCGACAACTCTCTGCGCCTGCGTCAGATCAGGGTGCTAGGAGAGATAGAGGGGGAGAGCCTCAAGTTGGGCAGGCAGCACAGTGTCGCCACCATACAGCAGCGTAGTTGTGAGGCGGAGAC
This sequence comes from Sweltsa coloradensis, assembly GCA_024449915.1. Classification (NCBI taxonomy): domain Eukaryota; kingdom Metazoa; phylum Arthropoda; class Insecta; order Plecoptera; family Chloroperlidae; genus Sweltsa; species Sweltsa coloradensis. Next base: position 101,058 of record JAMZAV010001073.1, read on the forward strand.
ACTGCGCGTGTTTCGCCTCATCACCTCACAGGTGGGTCTACAAACAATATTAAACCAGTTTTTCCAGAATTAGATCTCTTTTATTATACATGCAATTTAATTTTTCTTATTATGCTTTAGTAATTTGGTAACTTTCGTGTTTAAAATTACAGCATGTTAATTACTTTTAAAATTGTGTGGTTTGTTTTTTGTGATTTATTTAGGTAATTTTTCTTAACCGAACATGTGATGTTATTTTCTTTTGAAATATCCAGGACTATTGGCGCTTTATTGTTGGCTTCCTCCCTATCTCTAAATGTTGTCTTTACATTCTTCACCAACTGGTGTTTTCTTAATCATGTTCTTAACATGGAGTAATTAAATATAAAAGTACTACTGTGAACAAGTCTTCTCATCATTTTATATTTGACAATTTTGTTTGTCTTTGCTCTTATTAACCTATAAGTTTGTAATGTTTTACTACTATTCACATACATTACATTGAACGGTAATATTTCTCTAGAAGTACAACCACCAACCAACAACCGTCCTGGTTATTAAATCTACGAGAATATATGACTTGTTCCCAGGTGTTTGGGAAGCTGATTCTTGGTGAGCAACCCGTGGAGATCGGGGAGAGTAAAGACGACATTGAAGAGAGTAACGACCTCAAGGAGCACATGGTGGGGATTCTCTTCAGCCGGAGCAAACTAACTCACCTACAGAAACAGGTGCTTAAGCATTTCAACTAATTTAAGATTGTTTCATATTCATTTTATCTTTGATGCAAGTTTGAAAATGTCTATTGCTTACTGTTTCATGTACTTGGCCTTAATTCCCCTGCTATTACTGGCCGATTGTGTTTAAAAAATTGGCAAAAGGTTTTCCTGGTTTAGATCACTGGGCTTTCACGTTTCATATATACTAGTATTTATAGTTCACAAATGGTGATACTAATACTTATTGCTAGAGATGTGCAAAAATGGTGACAACGAAATTCGCGATTTTTTTTTTAAGTTGCAATAACCCCTTCAAATTCAGTTTGCACATGAATCTCATGAATTGTGATTGAATGGTACCAATTTCCAATTCGCGAATTTTCGCGAAATTTTAGTTGATACCGCGAACTAGTGGCGAAATTAGCAATTATGTCCTTAAATGTCACAAAAATTTAAAAAAAATAAAAAAATTTCAAAGTTTTGGTGGAGGTGCCGGGTCGAAGTCGAAATTAAATTAATACTGGCTGGTACATATGGTGGAGGTGCCGGGTCATACTATGCGATTGTGAGATCGTAATAATCGTTTGAACGAGAATAAGCTCAAATACTTCACCATATCAAAAGATATTACATAAAAAATGCATAATTTCGTAAATTTGGTGGAGGTGCCGGGTAGACGAAATTAATTCTGGTAAAAACTGTCAGAAACTTTGAAAACTGAAGGCTGAAATTGAGCTTAAAAGAAAACTGATTCTGAACTTCACTCTCATGAGCTTGTTTTTCTTTTAAATCATTAAAATCAATAAAATTATTCTGAAACTTTTTTTTTTTTTTTTTTAAGTTGTGCATGAGAAAATTGTGTTTTTTGGTAAATCGCGACAAATCGCGAATTTTTATTTTTAAGGCGCGAATTTTCAAACTTTAAAAAACCATTTTTGCACATCTCTACTTATTGCTTATGCTTTCTGTGTTACAAAAACTGTTGTTGGTATATTTGTTAATTATTGGGAAAATTACAGCCATTATAAACCCAAGAGTTCTAGGAATATACGTGATTTCACAGGACAGTTACATCTCTAGTAGTAGTACGTAGAATCAGTAACTCATCTTTACATATGCATGTGGTGTAATGAGCTTGTGAACTGGTGCGCAGGTGTGCGTCCACATAGTGCAAGCTATACGCAAGGAGGCGAACCGAGTACGTGAGGAGTGGGAGTCCCTGCTGTGTTCCGCCCCGACACCACCAGGGGGCAGCTCAAGCAGCGGAGAGATCGTGAAGACAACCGACACGTATTGCTTCGAGATGCTCTCCATGGTCCTTGCGTTGAGTGGAAGCAGCGTGGGCCGGGCTTACCTCTCACACCAGTATGGCCTGTTGAGAGATCTGCTCAGTCTACTACATACTGGCTCGGCAAGGGTGCAAAGACAGGTGGGATTACGAGTTTATATTGTAGTGTAGCATATATTACATAGATTAAGCATTGGCAAAGCTTAAACAAGAACTGTATTAATAAAATAGAACTGTACTCTGTGCAACTGTGTTATACCATATTGGACCGAATATAGCACGATCTCGAATATAACACGACCCCCAATTTTTTGGCATCATTTCAAGAAAAAAGAAAAAATTAAACAAAGTTAAAATGTACAAAAAACTTGTTTTATTTACAATGCAATGAATGAATAGTCTAAAGTTTCACTCTTACAACAAAACATTTTGAACAATGTTAGGGCCTAGTCCTTTGTTTTTTAACAGGATAGGGCCAAGCACAAGCTCACATAGGCCAACCACAGTTCACCAGTCTGATTTAGGGATTACAATTCGATCATTGTGACCAAGAACTGATTCGGGATCGATTCCCAAGAAAAAAACTTTTTAATTGTACGCACAGTTATTTTGGTGGTCATTTTCCGCGGAACCCGTGAACCGTGATACGCGACGATATTCCCGCAGTCTTTTTCCGCGGAGCCCGTGATTACGTCACCCGCCCGCTTCACGCCACAGGATCGGCTGGCGGGGAGTGGGTAGGCGGGGCGATGCACGCAGCCGATGCACGGGAGTTGTATTGCGGGTGGCCTATGTTCAGGCGCTATTTCAAATGCAAGCGCGCGGAAATAACGCGAGTGCTGTTTTTGAGATCGTATTTTCGGGAAAAAACATCGCGCTATATTCGGTCCGATACGGTAGTTTTTACTTGTTTGCTCGTTTGCTCTGACACTCATTTCAATACATTAATATTACAATGACTGAAAAGTGCAGATCTATCTTAGATCTTGTTCTTTGCAATAATGCTAACATAATGTCATCTGTCACTGTGATTCCTGGAGTAAGTGATCACCTTGCGATTATGTCGATTTTGAACATGCGTAGGCCAAAAATCAAGCACATTAATAAACTGTGTTTAATTATGCACACGCAGACTGGGATAACCTGTATCAAAATCTTATTTCGGATCTACCTACAGATGTCAGCAATAAAAACGTAGACCAATTTTGGATAGAGTGGAGTGAAGTTTTCTGGTTGAATGTTCACAAAGCCATACCTAGTATAAAAGTGAAGGGAAAACAACGTTCACCATGGATCACCAGTGACATTGTTAAATCAATCAGAAAACGTGACTTAATCTAATAGGAAATGGAAAAAAACACAGTCGATGTAATACATACTAAATACATAGAAGCTAGCAAACTTATTAAACGAATATACGTCAAGCTCACAGAGATTATTTTTGGAAACTAGTGAAAAAGAAAGCAACAGAAAGGGCACTTGGAAGTACATTCATAGTAAGATGGAAGTGCATCCCCATCTCACTTTGTGCCCAAATGGAATTATTTTTAAAAATCTTCTGATATTGCTAATGCTTTTAATGATAAATTTAAAGACAACCTTCTGCCCATTGGTATGTGACACAAAATTTGCTACGTCAAAATCCCTAGGTGTTGGCCTCTTGGGTTCCCTTTGCTGAACCTACAGGTTTCTGAAGAAGATGTGTGTCGATGTTTACAAACCTTCGGCCTGGTGCAGCATCCGGACCTGATGGTATTCCATGTAAGATATTACAACAATGTTCAGCATTTATATCGCCATCGATCACAAGCCTTTTCAACCTATCATTATCGACTGGGCCCCTGTTCCTATTCATGGAAGACGGCAAATGTAGTACCTGTTTACAATCTGGTGACAAAAAAGGCCATTCTAACTACAGACCAATAGCATTGACATCAGTGTAATGTAAGGTACTTGAGAGACTAGTAATGAAACCATTCTTACACACTTCGATGACAATGGACTTAAAATACAAACCAACAGGTTTTTGCCAAAAGATCCTGTGTCCCATGCTTCAACGGTAATGGGGGATTGGCAACACAGTTTGGATCAAAAGTCATTAAGCAGTGGACGTTATCTCCCCTTGATTTATAAAGCTTTTGACCGTGTTCCACATGAACTCTTCTGACAAAACTTGAGAATTAAATGGCATACAATTTTCTCTTTTTGGTGTAGGATTTTTCTTACGGGAAAATCAATGCACTGTATTATGGAAAAGATCAGGGAAATTGATGTAATCTCAGGTGTACCACAAGGTTCTGACTTGGCCCCCTTTTTCTTCATCATCTATAGATGGATTTTCCCTTTCTGGTAAATCTAGCTATTATGTTGGCAGATGACGTACCAAAATTCCCCGCCTATTAAAAGTTTCGATGTTTATGCTCAAAAGCGATTTGGATGCAATAAATTTTGGTGCTCTTAAATGTAGTTTTTAAAACCCAAAAAATCTGTGCTTCTTAGACTCCTCGTCATCCAGACCCAATTAAATGGAACATACTTTTGAATAAGGGTAAATTTAAAATAAAGAAAATCTAAAAAAATTACGGTTTTTAAACTTCCTGACTTGTGTTAAAAAAGGCACACAAATATTGTTAAGTCACAATGCTCAAAACTGGCAGTTTTTTTTCCGTAACTTGAAAGATACCCAACCTAGAGTTCAAAAGGTCTGGTTCATCACGCAATTAGGCCTAAAATAGTGTATGGTGCGCCCATGGGGAATCCAACCACCCAAAAAAAAACAGCACAAAATTAAAACACTACGAAAGAGCAACTAAAGCAATCTTGGGGTACAGAAATGACCTCCGTAGCGTTTTTTAGAAGGAAAAGAAAAAAGTTTGGAGGCTTTTTTCAAAAGATGTACATTTTTTTCCTAAGAGGTGTTATGGAAACCGATTTGACCCTTTTGGGTTCCCCAGAAATGATAGATTTTAACCAAAAAATTAATTTGCCTTGGCGCCTTGCCTGGAACAAGTGCATTCCCCGAAATCCATTTCTACAGGAGGGAGCGCTCTGGAATGCATACCTTTTGAAGTAAAGGAACTTCCCCTCGGTAGGTTTAGGGAGCGTCAAAGAATGTTTTTTTAAAAGTTTTTATATTGCTGTTTCACTTGTTTGATTGTACCGGTATTTTATTTTTGTTGTATATAATTTTTAGGGGTGGGTGTATAAGTCACAAAGGACTTTGGCTGCTATTAGCATCCATCCCTAGTTTATCATATAATAGTAATAAAGTCGGAATAAACACAAATAATAAAATAATAAAAGATCTCATTAATAAAATTAAAATACATAATGTGGATTTTAGCTTGTGTTTGCAGATGGTAAATATGAATACGTATTAGTTGTGTAGGCCTAGTCAGTAAATTATTTAGCCTTTTAATTTTCATGAGAACTACTACTTAAATTATAAACTATGTAATTTTGTTAGGTTGATACAGCCTAAAGGTTGATTTATTTCTCCTGCCTCTACAAGTGACCACTTGCTTTTTGAGCGTAAACATTTTGTTATGTTGTCATGTGTTTGTCTATATATGTATTTAATTATTTGTGTCTCTACAAAGCTACAATAATTGGTGCATTTTTTGTTGTTGTTTAAATCAATTTTCATCTCTAGTGATAGTTTTATTTTCAGCTAGCCTTTTTTACTTTCAATTCCATCATAATTGATAATCACATCATGATCGACTGCATTGTCTCTTTCAGGTGACATCGCTCCTGCGCCGCATGCTACCCGAAGTTTCACCATCTTTACTAGGAAGTGTCATGAGTGTTGATCAGCTTCCTCCCTCTGATTTTAGTATTGTCTCTGCTATGAATAAAGCAGACTTGCCGTTTGACATGCACAGGTAAGGTACACACATGGTACATGGTGGCATACTTTATGTAGGCCTAGTTAATAAACACCAACTTAACAAACACCAACTTAACATTGTGCTGCTATGCTCAGCAGCAAAGCAATCATACTATGGTCTGTTTAAGTTTGTGTTAGTGTTTATGTTTGTGTTTTGATTGTGTACTCGTTTATTCTCTCTACCTATAAACTCTCTTCCAGCAATAGTCTGCACCTTTCAATCTTCTGTTGATTTTAATGTTTACGTTTTGGTAATGTGTTATTAATACCGGTACTTGTACCACTTTTATTTGTCATTGTAAGTAAAGTATTGTATGTTTTTTTTTTGCTATGAATCCTATCACTAAACCATACGCGAATAATCTTTGCCGTTGAAGCGCCCTAAAACTACTTCTACTAAACCATAAACAAGGGGCTATTTTTTAAATAAAATAATTTTCATTTCAGGGTTGGCATTCTTGACGTATTCCTGAGTTGTATTGCCAAAGCGTTGACCGTACAGGTGAAAGTGAAAGGCAAGGATGGCAAAGGACTGACCACTGTATCTCTAGCCACTTCGATACATCCGCGAGACTTTGTCGGTTCTCGCTGGTGGCTTCGAGGCTGCATTACGCGCAAACTGGCGGAAGTCATCATCCAACTGATGAAGGATATGGCAGCTGTAAGTTACCTTTGTAATGTTAACTGGCAGTTGCTAGAGTGTATTTGAGAATAGCTTTGGCCAGGTGTACTCTTCACTTTATAAAATCAAACATTGATGATTTACTTAAGTTGTGAAAAAGTCAAAGGAACATCTATAATAATAGTAATAGATTTTCTCATAAATAGGACTTAGTAATTTTTGTTTGAACCATAAATGCTAAATAGTTATTAATTGTTTCTTTAGCTTTATAATAATCAAACACCCGGTTCCAACATGTTAGGTCGGGGGTTAACGTATCACCAGTTTCTCAGGCTGTGGACTTACATTGCTTGCTTTGCTAGCCTGGCTCAGCACCTCCTCATCTTCTTCTTCGATGTCTTCGATGATGGGCATTTCTACCATGCCTCGGACTACTTTCAATGTTGCTTATTAAAGCAAAATCTTATAATTTTTGCTAAACATTTTAATTTTTGCTATTTTATAGACAAATTTTGCATGAATTTACTTTTATATTAATGGCTTAAATCAATTTCAAATAGGTTAATAAAGCACTCTATCAATTATTGTATCTCAAATTCTCAATGACCGTACACTTTAAGCCCACCAACAGCAAGCAGTACCTACTAGGGATGGGCGAACCTTGTTTTTTTCAGTTTCGAACCGAACTCGAACTTCTGTAAAAAAAAGTTTCGAACTTCGAACTCGAACCGAACTTTAAAAAATCTGCTTAAAACCAAAAACAGGGAGGTAGGAATTTCAATTGGGCATACTTTAATGTCTAGGCTAAGGCTATATCTCCCTCCTATCGAGACTATTTCATCGACCTTCATCGACAGGATTGACTAGCCTAGCCCTTTTGGCACAGCATTCTAAATTTAGGCATAGGCCTAGCCCTAGCCTAGGCAAGGCTAGCAAATTCCAAAGTCTTGGTTTAAATAAGAGCTTATAAAACATGTTAGACACCTATTATCTTCTATATTCTAGGCTTACCTAGGCTAGGCTTTTCCTTACTTGGCCTAGCCCTAGCCTAACCTTAGCCCCTAAGCCTAAAATATTCCCTATGTAGGCCCTACCTAGCCTAGGTCTAGGCCCTGGTCCATAAACCAAACCTAACAAAGATTGTTGTGAAATCGCGGCCAGTTCTCGTCTAAATACCGCAACTATTAAATTTTATTAGGCCTAGAACATGGGCATGATATTGTTATCTAACTTTGAATAACAAACGTAAAATGACGATCTATTTTGAGGTTATGCAGCTTATCGACATCGTATTAAGGTGTGTAAGCTGACGGAAATGTGGTTAAAACTTGCCTGCGAGAAATTTATTTGTGAACATAATTGCATATAAACGTGGTTAATCGGTCTTTAATCATTGTTCAGTGATTCCAAATAATACTTGTTACTCTATAAAACATCGTAAATATCGTCGTAAATGTCACAGCGTCTCGTCTTGGCGTCTTATATTAGCAGCTTTCTCATTGGTGGATACATTCATGATGTATCGCATTATTGCTGCGAATCGATTAGTCGAACATTAGAACGTACGCAATTGGTGGAGAGCTGCTTCCATTTCAATTATCGAAAATATCGCAGGAAATCGATAGTCGAATGAATAATACTGCCTCACCATTGGAGGATTTTCTCACACGCGACAGCGGCAAGTTTAAAAGTTCGGAACAAGTTCGTAATTTTGATAAATCACCAACTCGAACTTCAAATTTCGAAATCGAACCGAACCGAACTTCAAAAAAAGTTCGGTTCGAGTTCGGAATTTCGAACGTTCGCCCATCCCTAGTACCTACACTTCAAGAGTTGCCACCCGAAGTATACCAAACGGTCCCTGCCCCACTCGTTGGCTACCCGAGGCAAACGCATCTGTTCAAACGAAGAAGACCTCGCACACTATTGCCAACGCATTGTGAATGCTTTTGTTGCTCGAGGTTATCCGCAAGAACAAGTCGAACAACAAGTGTACCGCCCCACCATGGACAAACCTATCAAGCCTACAACTGCCCAAGGAGACACAATACCCTTGGTGACACAGTGGCACCCTGGCCTACACATCCTCAACGGGATCCTCAAGAGAGGTAGCCACCTCCTTGCATCCTCTGCTACCACACAACACCTGGCCAACAACATCCCCAGAGTGTTCTTCAGACGTCCACCAAACCTGAGCAACATGTTAGTGAAACATGACCTACAGAGGAGACAAAAAGAGGACACACTACCCAGAGGATCCTACCCCTGCCAGAGCAATCGCTGCCACACCTGCCCGATAAACCTCCCAGCTAAGACCTTCACGGCCAGAACCACGGAGATGACATATCCGATAAAGCACCACAACACCTGCACCACCAAAAACCTCATATACCAACTGAGATGTCAGCACTGCCCTGCGGAGTATATAGGCCTAACCACCAACACCCTGAGGCAAAGAATGAATGGGCACAGCACAGGCACGACACAGTGAGGGCCAATGACAAACCAGTGGCACTACACGCAGCCACTCATAACCTTAGCTTTAATGACTGCTTCAACGCCAGCATCATAAAAGCATTACCACCTAACTGCAGTGAAGGAGAGCTCAGGAAATGGGAACTGGCACACCAAATGGTCACCAGCTCCCGTGAGCCTCCCAACCTAAACCTACGCTAACCTTGGAGTCTAGAGGGGAAACAGAGAACTACCTTACCTGGCTGACCTTCCCTAGTTCCCCTCTCCACCGCCAACAGCGCCTCTTGTACATATTTGTAAATAGTAGCCATTTATTTAGTTAGTAACTCTCTCAACTCCGACGGGTGAACAAAGCTGTTCAAGCCGAAACGTTTCGTCGTAATGTAATTTGTGTATATATTTATGTGATCTGCAACTCTACACAGCCGCCGAACTTTTTCAAGGTAAGCTGTTGGCTCCCAGCCTCTATCAATCTTTCCCCAACCAACACTAAACTAGCCTCTAGGCCCTATCAACCCAAGCAATGACCAATATTGTAATTGCAAATTATTTTAGAGTTTCCTTCATTGTGTTTATATATTCCTATGTTAGTTAGCTATGAACACAAACCCAATCGCACAGCTTCCGCATCCGTAGCTCTTCCGTAGTGTCCTTGAAGTGTGTTCTAAGGGTTTCTGGTCCACTCATAGGGTCAACTGTCCGAGCAGTGGGCAAGTGTGACAAAAGGTGCCGTCGCAGAAAACATCCTGAATCTAACAAAGCTGGACGAAAGCCAGCGGACCCCGACGGAATGTCTCCACACGCCCACACTCTGGCTGGCGTTAGCCTCGCTGTGTGTGCTCGACAGCGATCACGTGGAACGCTTGTCGTCAGGCCAGTGGAGCGCGCCAGACGGTCACCCTCTTCCGCCCAGGGTATGTACCATTGCCACTTTTATGTACCTTGACAGAAAGTTGTATTATAAAGTTTTGTTCGTACTATTTGGAAAAATTAGATTTGACACAATCACTCTGATTATTTCTAAGGGAGCGTGCCACTTCAAAATTGAAAAATGTTAAATTGTTTGCTTTTATTTCATTAGGTCTGTACTTCCATAAAACACCATATAGGGGTTATATAGGGGTTATAACTTATATTTCCTGGTAAAATATTATTTCATTTAAAAATGGCTTCTTTATTCTGAAATAAAATTGCACTATCATCAAAGTAAGTGCTTCAATGATCAATAGACATCACATATTTAATAAAATGTACGCATATTCATTCATATGTTTTTTTTAAATGCCTCAGCCGACATGCAGTAACCACGACGACGGGGAAACCAGTGCCATCATTCAGTGCAACATCTGTGGCAACCTGTGCGCAGACTGTGATCGGTTCTTGCATCTGCATCGGCGCACCCGAATGCATCAAAGACAGGTAGGTAGAGTGCAATATTTGTGTCTAAGTAGGTGTGACACCATTGAAAGAAAGACCACTCAGTATGTTATTATTAAGGATCAAAATACCATAGTAATATAATATTTGATATTGAAAGCTTTGTAACTATTCTACTTTTAAAAGTTATGGCGTTTTCCATTTTCCGCATTAGTGTGCTCTAGAGCGCACCGACTTGCCATGTGTCTTTTTATTTGATTAGTTTTGTTGTTGTTTTGTTGTGAGGTCAACAACAATGACATCCCAGTGAAAACACCATTGATTCTTTAAGATAGTTAATGCATTAATTAGGCCAAGCTTCTATTTTTCTCTCTCACTGTTAACAATCTTGATTGAACTAGTATTTGCAATTATAAATATTGTTTCTCAGTTTTTTGTAGAATGCAACTACCTTATATAAGGCAATGGTCATACTAATCTCCCACCAGAGCGCAGAACGATCGGGGTTTGGTCGCAGTTGTCTGGACATTGATAAAATAGGAATTTTTACAATATTTTAATTGCAGTGTATTATTGTTGTGGTGGATGACAGATTTCCCACCAGAGTGCAGAACGGTCAGGTTTAGTAGAATGCAATTACCTTATCTGTTTGTGTATACTGTATATATAGAAACTGGCATTTACTTTTGAGATTCTTACCGCAGACTGGTTATAATTACCAAATCCAGTCGAAGACGAGATTACGAGACCAACGAGAACGAAGAGAAAGAAGAAGAGAAGTACGAGATTCTACACCAACTGATATCAATAAATAATGATGAAACAACATCAACTCGGTTCTGTGTTGTGTTTGAAGGTGTGCAAAGAGGAAGAAGAGGCGATCAAGGTGGACCTACACGAAGGATGCGGTCGCACCAAGCTCTTCTGGGTGATGGCTCTGGCAGACTCGTGTACCCTCAAGGCTATGGTGGAGTTCCGGGAGGGCGCGAGGAGCAAGCCGGCGGGAGTCGCTTCCGGGACCTGCCGCTTCTGCGGAGTCACTGGTTAGCTCTTGCTGAACTTTCTTTATTAGGCGACCAACACTTTCTTATTTTCAATCCCATAGAATGTTTGTTATCTTAGTCACCTTGCTGTAAATATAGTAGCCATACTAAGGCAATATTCAAATACTCACTGAGTGTGTCAGCACAGTTGGTTGTGACAGCTTTCTTCTCACAATAAATATTCAACTACCTACACATTACGTGTACTTAGTTAAATAATGTTGGTGTTGGTGATGGGATTGTTTGCACATGAATATGGAACCAAAACTAGAATCACTGTACATTACTATTCTATATTTCTATTTCTCATATTTGATAGCAATTTTGTAAAAGTTTGCCCTGACTGGGGTATAACCCAGAACCTTCCAAAAGAGCATCGTCTTTCCAACTGAGCAAGGTTTTCACTAGATCACTATTGCAAAACTTATAGTTCTAATCATAAAACATGTCTTTTGAATGGGATAAGCAGAATAAATTCTAATCAATTAATCAAAAATTGAATATCACTATCGATTAATCTATAATCGGGTGCAGTGCAACCCTATGTAGGAGTGCTATTTTGTGTTACTTATGTGTTTCTGTGCTTGTGCAGGAAACTCCGGTCTGCTAGCCATCGGCAACACCTGCGCCGACCAGGAATGCCAGGAGCACGCGCGCAATGCGTGCAGCAAGCTCCACGCGTGTGGCCACATGTGCGGCGGGATCAAGGGGGAGGCCGTCTGTCTGCCCTGCCTCCACGGCTGCTCCAACAACCACAGCCTGAAGCAAGACGCTGACGACATGTGCATGATCTGTTTCACTGAGGCTCTCTCCTGCGCTCCAGCTCTGCAGGTACGAGTGATACTGCAGCACATCATCATTGCATAATTAATATTATTATTTAAACTGCCATTTTATTTCTGGGTAAAATAGATAACAAACTAGACCAGAACCATTAGTGGTGTGCTGGTACCTGAAATAGTGGGTTGGGTTCGCTTTTGGGGGGATGACCCGAAGTCAAAAAAAGGTACCTACCCAATTATCGAGTAACAAATATTTGTTGTGGGTTGGTGCAAGGGCCGGTCCGTGATTTGCATACCTTATTGGTGGAGGTGCCGGTCCAGACAATTTTTGATTTATAAACTAGCCTTGGTTCAAAATGTCATTCAATGGAAATCCAGATAAACGGAAATGAATTAGAAGAAAATTATAATGAAACATTTTTCAAAAGTAAAATTCATCATCCATTTTAATATGCAGTATTTCCCTACCCAACAAGACCCGAAAGCCAGAAGCAGTTAAGTACTTGAACCCGAACCTGACCGACTGTTAAAACTTCACCTGCTCAGCCCTTTATATTAGATAATATATAAATACATGTAAATATTCATAGATCAGTAAGCTGAGCTGAATAATAAAGCTGTCGCACACAATTATTGTGACCTTAAAGCTGTTTGGGGTCAGAGTATTTTAATTTTATGCTTGATGATGACTGGGTTCTGGAATCATGTATATCAATACCGGTAGTCAATATTTTATGTTTCCTTATTTTAGTTGAAGTGCGGCCACGTGTTCCACCTGCAGTGCTGTCGTCGTGCGTTGATGAAGCGATGGGCTGGACCAAGAATTACATTTGCCTTCTCTCAGTGCCCTATCTGCAAGGTACTGTACATTCATCCCCTCTAAAGTGTCCTTCATATCATACAGTTTCTCTTTGCATGTATCTTACCACTGTCTTCTTCAACTCCTTCCATGGTATATTTTTCATTGTACTTTGTAACATTCAAACAATCTTTCAATGCTATCTTCTGATTCTTAATTGAACCATTACTTCTTGACAGTATTATTATTTATAATGAATGATGTGTTTTTTAATATGTAGGTCCACTGAACAAACAGTGGCATTGATCGTGCAATAGGCAAATGCACACTCTATTGTATGCTTGTCATTGGGGTCTTAGCATCTCAAGTGTAACTCGATCATTAAACGTTCAACGTTATTTCTGCTCTAGAGTAACATCGAGCACCCAGTTCTCACGGACTTGCTAGCCTCGGTAATGGACTTGTACGAAGACGTCAGACGCAAGGCCCTGATGCGGCTAGAATATGAAGGTCTGCACAAGGCCGAGGCTATCACCAGCCCTGGTGGCCGGTTCTTCAACCATCCTGCCAGCTACGCGATGGATCGGTACGCGTACTACGTCTGCTACAAGTGCAACAAGGTATTGTCACTCATTCTGTAAGAACCTCGAATTATTTGGTGTTTACTTCCAACATGTTTTATAACATTATATAATAAAAGAAGTAGGCCTACTGTGATAAAAACATATTTTTTACCTTTGCACTTTTTCTTTAAATTGGCCTACTTAGTAAGTTGCTGTATTTTACACTCGTACACAATATACATTAGGCCGAACGTTTAAAAAAAATAAAAAATGCGTTTTTGCGATTTCACAAAACTTGCATGTATGTTACAAATAGAAACAAAAGTAAAAATGAGCCTTCTAACGAAAAAATTATGAGCAGGAATATGTCCGGGGTATACGTCACAAATTTCACTATAATCGTCTATATTGGGCGTTCCGCTCAACCCAAAAATAAATAAAAATAGTTTTGTCAAAGTCAGATGATCATTATTGATTAACTTTGTCTGATGTTTTGTTAAACTAAATTAATACAAAAATATAGTAACTAGGCCATTAGGTCAACCTTAAACATTAGCTACTTGAGAATATTTGCCATGCTATTTTTTTTTTAAATCCATACTTTTGTCTACTAAGGGCTCATTCATAACCATATTAGCCACTGCCTCCTAGATGTTGCTCGTGGCAAAGTGCTTTACAGCCATACCGTCGCCTCTAACTTTAGGTGGCTGTGCATGATAGATGTTTTTAAACCAATCACAACACAGATTTGCAGTGTTTACTTTTATCGCGCCAATGCTTGACATACAATAACATTCAGCATTCAGTAAGTAGGCCTAGCCTAGCTCTACTTAGGTAGCATTATAGAATTGATTGACTATAGACTGTACAGTTTATTAAACAATAATTGATGGTAAAAATAATAAACGTATTTATTTAAGACAACGTGACGTAAGCCTTACATAACCTCACATGGCCTAGCCCTAGCTGGGGGCTAGGCCGAGGCCCTCGTGATGGTACAGGCCAGCAACTGCATTGAGTGACGTCACGAGCGTAGGCCGACTGGCGAGTGGCCGTAGCATGGCGCGTATAGGAATAACACGACGCGGAACACAATTTTTGCCTGATATATTACAATTATTCATTTATGGTGCCCTCATATACATGCCGCAAGGTTAAGGATAGTTTTATGGTACTGTTGGAACTTATTTTGTTCCGCGTTTACATCGTGTGACAGTGTAAAGCGGCACCTAAAGAGAAACTATATTGACGTTTTATTCTTCGTTTTAACCATCGATCTTTCACGTACGATATATTCGAATGATACGTATATTTAAAACATTTTGTTGAATTGCCAATTGTATAAATTGGATTATCTTGTATTCAAATAATGTCATACATAACATTAAAGTATAATCGGTCATATTCAGGCACTGCTCCCACACTTTTTAGTTATTTGTACAGTGCAGATTATATTCAAAATTTCATAAGCCATTAGAATGTACGTGTATGGTATTACGACGCCTGCGAATAAAATGCCGTCAGTTGGTACATTTAGTAGAAACATTTTGGAATAATAGAAAAATTAGTTTTGTCACAGTCACATTATTATGGTCCATGGTTAGGGTATTACACTATTTGCACACGAAAATGTTATTATCACTCTCTAGGAATACACCGATGTAATACATTATACAAAATGCACTCGCGTACGAAATTCGGCTTGGAGAAGATGTTGACACAACTATGTCGAGACGTGAACTAATTGAATCTGTATTGAAGGCGAAATATACCTACCATAATATTACTCATGTGTGTTCAGACGGAAATAATTATTATTTGGAAATTGGAAATTAAAATATGTACTCAATGGACCTGATATACAATGCAAGCAACGCTGGACTAGGATTCTCAAAGGAATTTTGATAAACTATACCTTACAGGAAGTGCAAACTTTTTCAAGTATGTGCACACAGCACAGTACTATGTTGTAAAGTAGGTATTTGAAAGTAGCATGCATCAGATGGCCAGGAATGCCATGGAAACAAATGAAATTGGGAGATGTTGTTTAGCGCGCAATGCTACAGCATAGCGCGTAGAGCTGAGAGTCGGCCTACGCTCGTGACGTCACAGCGAGGATCGGCAGCCAGATGCAGGCCTGGAGAGCGAAGCGATATATCTAGACGGCCTTGGCTAGGCCTAGTACCGCAATAAACGTTAATAATACTGACGGTCAGTTGACATTTCTGCCCCAATCGATAGCCAAATGTTTTCTTTTATATTCTTATCTTTGTATAAAGACAAAGATTTTACATATAGCAGTGGCCTTTTCATGAATTCGTTCAATAGCTTTTCATCGAACAATAGCTGATGTTCCTTGGGATCCATTTTTGCTGTTTGTTTACGTTTTCAATCGGATATGACCGGAAATTGTCGGCTCGAGTCTCTCTCTGATTGGTTAAAAGCTTAATGTTAAGTTAGCTGCTAAGTAAAACCTTGGAGTTTGCAAACATTCGGTTGCTGATAACTGTAAGTTAAAGGCTAAGTTTTGGTCATGACAGACGTGTTGTTTTCCATAAGACAAACCTTTAAGTTAGAGGCTAAGTTAGCTACTAAGTTGGTTGTGAATGACCCTTTAGACTTTATTTTTTATACAAAACTTATGAATATTTAATACAATCCAGAAATCCGATCGGGATGGATTTTTTAATTTCTGGATTGTATTAAATATTAACAATTCCACCTACGGGAGTGTTTCCCGACTATCCAAATCGAGAAAAAAAACTTATGAAGTCCAAAAGAAAAACAATAAAACAATCACGATCAACCAAGTATTAAATCTTTATCTCTTCTCTACTTAAGGAACCATTGGTCCTCTCTGATTATCTGGCAGGTACATGGGGGTTTTAAGACACGGTTACAACTGCATAGTGTGATATTATACAGCCTGTTATAATGTATTTGCAGGCGTACTACGGAGGTGAGGCCCGCTGCGACGTGGAGCTGGGTGGCGACTACGACCCGACAGAGCTTGTGTGCGGTGCGTGCAGCGACGTGTCACGCGCTCAGATGTGTCCCAAGCACGGGACGGACTTCCTCGAGTATAAGTGTCGCTACTGTTGCTCGGTGGCCGTATTCTTCTGCTTCGGTACCACCCACTTCTGTAATGCCTGCCACGACGACTTCCAGCGCGTCACCAACATTCCTCGCCAGGAGCTGCCAAACTGCCCAGCAGGTAAACTAAATATATTATGAATGACCGGTACATGCAAATGAATTGTCACAGTAGGCCTAGTTGTAAAGATTAGTAGCTATATTAGGCCTCCCGAGTCAAGCCCACTTGTAGAGAACTTTTTTTAAATCTGGATTTAACAGTGATTTTAATGCTTGCTAATCGAGCAAGATACCTACAAGACAAGTAAACTCATTTTATTTTATTAAAATTCTTGTTTGTGTTGTCTGTCTCAAGTTTGTTCCAAGAGGTCTTGACTGTACCTAAATGTCTAGTTCATAACCTAGAAAATACACACCCTCGCCTACAATGGCCGGCATATTGCATAAATCATGGATTGGACAGACCCTTTGTGATATATACGTAATATGGCTGTTTATAGATTTTTTCATGTAGTACATAGGCCTACTTTTGTCTTGATTTGTACCAATTAAAATTGGTTTTATTTTAATTTAACTGTAAATAGCAACACATGTAGTAGTAGTAGGCATACTTGTTTTGGGCATTGTTACTGGTAACAATATAACCGGTAACACTGTTGTCAAGGTGTTTAAAGGTCGACATATCTGCTATGTTGTTTTCAGGTCCTAAGGCAAAGCAGTTAGAAGGTGAAGAGTGTCCTCTCCATGTAAAACATCCCACAACGGGCGAAGAGTTTGCCCTGGGTTGTGGGATCTGTCGAAACGCCCACACCTTTTAAGAAACCTTAAGAATAATGTCAGCATCACTACACACAACAAAGTACAGGCACAGTTTTACCTTGGCTGCTGTGGTGTCTGTCAAATTTGAGAGACATTTTTTATTGTGATGTTGGATGTGCATATCTACAAAGTTAATACTTAATACTAGCAGCGTGTTAGGAAAAAACGAACTTTCATCTGGAAGTTTAATATTTTATTTCGTTCGGTTTCAAACTACAGTGTTGTTCCATTAGTGGCACATAACACAGTACGCACCAATTAATATCAAATGGTAAATTGACAACTCCTCTTTCGGGATGAATTATTTCATTGTAGACTCGCTCTTCCAACCATGCATATGACCTGCTAACTCTTGTAGCGACAAAATAAATGTCTACATTCTACTTTACATTACATAACATGCCATGACATGAGGTTAGACTAATTGCACTCAAATCACATCTTGTAGTAAATTGGTTACAAGATCATAACAGGTTATTTTGGGATATTTTTCCTATGACAGTTGTTATTGAAGACATAACAATGTCTTTGGAGTAGGTAAGTAGATTAATAAGCGTGGATCTCATTCGTATGCATAGATTTTTCACACGGATAAAAAAGTATACTAGTGATATGATATTATCTTAGTGTAGATTTGGATTTTAAAAAGAAAACTACATACTACAGGATATGCCTGTATTGACCGAATTACCGTCTCAAGGTACCATTACAACACCTTCAAATCAGAGTAATATAATTGTGTATTAAATTAACATAAATGTATGTTATGGGACTTACACATAATTATAAGCATTTATTAATTACACAATTGAGGATGTCCAAAGATATATGTTAAATTCACCCAAAGTTTATTGTAAGTTCAGGCCAGTTAGTAATAATAATAATACACATGTTATTATATAATATGCCTCGATGGCATGGGTAGCAGGCCGACCCTGTTGCTAAGACTGTTCCTCTAATCGAATGATAAGTGAGATTGAGCCTACTATAGTAATGACGAGAAGTTAATTGCATTTACAGTTTACACCCATATCGAAATGCATTCCATGTTCTACTCTCATCTGTGTCAGCTCATGGCATTACTGATAGTGATAAAAACTAAGGAATTGTTAATTTGTCAACATATTTATTCTAATAATAATAAAAATTTTAGTTTTTTGGTGTGAGTACTTGTGAAATTGGTTGTGTGTGTTTATAAGTGTACTGTATGCATATGAAATACAAATTGTATGATATTGATGTAACATGATGCTACACTTAGGTACTTATACAGTATATTGAATGGGCTGCATTTTGTTAATGATATTCTCAGCTCAGCTGTTTTTTTTCTTTCTCCTATGTATGTTAGTTAAATGCAGCAGCTTGCCACTAAAATTGAACCGGAATGTGTAATAATTATGAGACTAATTACTTTGGAAATGAGTTTTCGTGTGGTGAACAAACTATTGTAACCTGAACTCGGTGGCTACGCAATTTTTCTCACCTAGACATACGTACTACGTTACTAGCATTCTACTTTTATGTAGTGCAATTCTATCGTACTATCGCAGCACGTAGACCAGACAAATTGCCTTGTAGAGTAGAAAATGTAATTATTGAATAGCTTACAAAATATGTGAATTATATCATGTCGATTGCTGATTGTAATTGGATAACATTAGCTGTTATTTGCGTCATGTTCAGGATAAGAAGGCCTTGTTCATCAACACACAAAAGTTTTACTGTAATTTCGAAGACTTATCGTGTACATCTAGTGTGCAATATTTAAGTTACAGGACACCTTGTCAGCGAACAACGTGTCCGTAATGCAATGAGTCGTTCACCCTTCGACTGCATTACTTTGCTAACGGCGCAACTTTAGACCTTGGCAACGTAAAACTCAACAAGGAGGGTTCAAGTGATATCACAAGTAGTATACGGTGTTGCTCTATGCAATGCCAATCCTTTTAAGTGTATTTACTAGTCATACTGCTTCATTACTTATTATTATTGACAATTTGAGCTTGTACTGTTTGTTACAAATGTAATGAAATTCAGTCAATGAAGCTTAATGTATGTACTACATTGTGAACTAAATATACATACATAGTTACAAATAAATACTTTGTGTTGTTTTATTTTTCCTTTCAAGTATCACCAAGCATTTTTTAATCTAATATGTACCTATATTTTGATATTCGTTATATGTACAGTGAGTTCTGTGGGGAAAATGTCTAGTTGAAAAATGCAGCTACCTTATTGTATATAATATGTTGATCATAATTTGAACTACTACTATACTGTGTTCTGTATGTAATAGTGGCATTGTAGTTTTACGCATAGATTTAGTAACTTAGTAAGTAGTTTGTTCTGAAAATCGACACGATAAAATCTTGGTGCGACCAACCTGAGTGTTGCATACACTTTAGGTTCGTTTGTTTGCCGACATTAGTGTTAACTATGCACTAGGCACTGGCTAGTGGCGCTAGTGTAAGGTATATGAAGTATGAACGAATGTAATCCAGTGTTGTTTAATACTTTTAGCTGTTAGTAGAAACAAAACTAATACAAAGAAAACAAAAATAAACAAAACAGTCAAATAGCCTGCATGTCAGTTAAATTTATAGAGATGAAATAATTGATGAAATGTTGTTTTTGTTGGTTATGTTGATAGAATGCCAATCGACTGGAGTTTGATCTTCCTCATTCTCCCGAGTGATCAAGGCCTCGTGTCGAAACGTCTCCTGTTTTTCTGTGGTTTGTACATACTTTTATCTACAAATTTGGTAACCACCATCACTTCTCCAAGGTAAGTTGTTGGATCCTATCCTACACCTAATACTGATGTTGTTTTTATGTTCATCATCATCACCTATTGCCATTTCCCACTTCTGGCTGGATCAGCTTGCGTTTTGCAACCAAATTGTTGCATTTTTTTTCTATTCTTCCACAATCATATCTTTCACATCTTCCCACCTCTCTCTTGCCTTTAGGTTTCCTGATTGCTCTCCTTTGATCTCTTTGAGCCTCCTGTCTTCTTCAAACCTTCTTTCATACATTCTCATGTGCATCCTCTCTTCTGTCATTTATTTCATTCGATGGTGAAGAACCAATACCTCCTATCTGCCATTTTCTGCCAAAATGAGATGTTGGTGTCTATGGATACAGAAAATTATTTCGAATTTTTTGGTGCTAATAGCTCCTATCTAACAATGCTTAAACATCTCCAAAAGAGACATATAGTACTACCTTACATCAATATCTCCTATCTGCCACCGCCAACTAGTTACTTTTTTTAAATCAGTTTTAATGCTCTCCTGAACAATTTGCTTTTTTGGCAGATAGAAGGTATTGGTTCTTCACCATCAATATAGTACGTATGTCCAAACCATCTTAACTGTGTTCTATCATCCTGTTGCCTACTTTTCAAAATCTAGCATTTCTGTAATGTCCTTGTTTATGATTTTATCTGTAGTACCAATGTTATTCACGAATAAGTAATTTGTTTATTAAAGTGGTAAATTTTCATTTTCACGAATCATTTGTAGGCCTACAGACATTACAACAGATTGTTGAGTTCAAAATTGGGGCTCCAGAAACTGTTTTTACACTTGCCACCTTCTACGGCCAGTGTCAAAAGTGTTAACACTGGAACACTAGTGGCCACGAACAAACAAAGTGCAGAGTGATACGCAGAAACGAACGTCCAAGCCAGTGTATACACTTTCTCAGCAGTGTATCATACAAATAAACTTATCTCATTGATTCATTTATTACACTTCTTTGCCAATTGATGTTTGTTTTCCATAGTCTGTACATTTTACTGTTCAATTTCATCCCTGTAATGAAACTATGTAATTTATGTTTTACCTTTTGAGCTGCATAATCTGTAATCTGCAATAAATTTTCTGTTGATTGTAGGATCGAAACATAAATTTTTCTACATATTATTATGCAATATATCAATCTTTGCAATTCTATTTTAAACATTTTTATTTGTTTAATAAAGTGTACAATACTAATATTTATGTCATAACATTCTAATTTCTAAGTACATACTGATAACACCTTACACTCTAAACTACACAATAATATACACCCTAGTACAACAGAAGATTTATGAAAGTTTTGGCATGTGAGATTTTACATTTTGTTGGTGCTGTACTTCTCATCTTAACTGTTTCACTTTCATTATAAATAATTAACAAAACATTTAATTATTCTGTGTGTTATTGTGAGTGCATGTATGCAACAAGCATTGAGTGTATTTATGTTGATCTGAACTGAACTAATGCCTTCTGTTATCCATACAGTACTTTACTTTTGTGGCACAAACTTGTTATCTGCATTTACTGTTCTAGGGTTCCGACTGTTTTTAACAAAGTGTCAACAGGAGTTTTGAAATTTTGTCATGTGCCAATGACAGAGGTTTACCCCTGGTGCCTGAATGCTGAGTGGTCTCTTATAGTAAATACTCTCAAAATAATAATCAATTAAAAATGTATGAAATTCAAAAGTTTTATTCTTGATACATAATTTTATTTTTAGGTAGTCAAAACCCTAAACTTTCAAATTTTAAATTGTGTCAGAAAAAGTGTGAAGGAATGGATGATAAGATGGTTTGTTGTTTTTTCCGACTAATCTAAGATGTCTGTTCAACTCTTTTATACACTGCAGACTCATTCTTATTTTGATGGGCAGCAGTAATTAAAAGCTTCTTCCTGTAAGTTACACAATACTAATAAATAGATCCTAACATGAGAGAATGATGAATGATGATGTATAAGACCAACCACGTAGGATTGTTTTAACGATAAAATGATAATTGAGTAATGTTAAGGCTTAACATTTCTACATTGCATGTTATTCAAACGTTCGTAATACTGATCATCAGGATTGTTGTTACCCTTTACAAGAAACAATTGTCTTATTTAAAAATCTGACAAAAAATGTAATGATTTGATGTGTAATGTAACAAAATGTATGTGCATTCATATTTTAAAATCTTAATTCTATGTTTTGAACTAGGAGCATCAATAAAGTGAATTAAGCAAAGAGCAATTTTAGGTTACCTCAAACCACTGTTTTTAAACAATTTTAAAGTGACAGTGTTGACCCTTTTGAGAAATAAAATAAAATACCAATGGTGTGGGTTACATTGCTGTGCATGTACTGTACTAAAGTTGCTCATTATACCTTATTTATATAGTCATGCGCTTTGTACGCAGCATTTAAAAAAAACAATATTGTGCTGTCGACCTACATATGATTGGTCCTCATAAGTGCAGTAATCATGATTACGTATAATTATTCATTAATGCCTAATATTAAAGTTGGGTATAAACTAAAAGGCCTCGCTCAGTCGACCTGAAGTCTCCGGAAGGAACCCGGCAGGTTTGAGATGCCGGACTGGCTTGTTGTGTCGATACTGCTGTTCTTATGACTCGTGATTATGTCTTTGTCGCTCAGCAACACCATACGATCCAGCCCCAACAACTCGTCGCGCATTGCCATCACTTCCTTCTTCCACATTCCTGGGCACAAGGTACAAGGTTAGACAGCACTGTTTTGCTTGATACACCACAAGATTGTAGTGCTAGTATGTGAAAATTATGATGGAAAAAAATATATCAGAAAGTGTTTGATAGTATGGTTATAGTTACCGTACTCATTTTAGAGAAACCCAGAATGTGCATGGTCTCTGTGGCTTTTCATAAAATATGTAGCAAATTGAAATCCTACATTTATGTTAGTTATTTTTGTGGTGTGGGTACTACTGTTATATTTGCTCTTGGGCTGCCTTAGCTAGGTTAGGCCAATTGAGTGACATATCCCATTCTTCAACCTCGCTCCCCCTCTGATCGATATCTTTTGAAACATTAACCTATCAGTTTCCACATTTAACTTTGTTCTCTATTTCAGGTATACGACAAAAGTGAAATGTCCCATTAGACAGTGAGTACGTGGCCAGTATACATCAAAATATATGAATTATCAAATAATTCAAAGAGTGCAAAGCCAGTACATAGCACCAAAGAAAATAGTTCTCTAAGAAAGGTACTTCGACTTCAAATTATCTTTTAATATTATGTATTAACTCTAAATTATATATTTTTTTATTCTAGGAAAAGAAATCCATCATCGACAAGAAATCCCTCTGTGTGGGTCGCAAGTAGCAGACCTAGGTTTCTCGTCTACCTTGATGAGATTGCTGAACTAAGAGAACAAAGCTGTACAACCAGCTAAGAACTCTCCATCATCTATAGCTTCTTAAGGACGGGCAAAAATATTGAAATTTGAT
Organism: Sweltsa coloradensis; assembly: GCA_024449915.1. NCBI lineage: Eukaryota > Metazoa > Arthropoda > Insecta > Plecoptera > Chloroperlidae > Sweltsa > Sweltsa coloradensis. Next base: position 124,786 of record JAMZAV010001073.1, read on the forward strand.
ATTCAGAAACATTTTGATTATTGATATCCACTTTGTTTTTTAATATATTTATAATTCCAATCAATACTAATGTTAAAATCTATTCTCGCACTTCAGCAAGTGCTTCACCGCCTGACACCGCAGCCCTGCCCTCGTGCACCTGAGTCATGCAATTCATCTAGCTGTATTAATATACTTTAGATTGGAGAAGGGTTGACAGGTTGGGAAGCATAGAGAACATAAAGCCCAGCCTGAAGGCTGGGGCGACAAAACTTTTCACCTGCTGATGACAACTGTAGCTAATTTAAAGTTGTTACCTTAATCCACGACGCGTTTCGTCCTTCTGGGACTCTTTCAGGCAGATGGTGGCCACTAAAAATCAGCTAACTACATGCAACCAAAAACTCACAACACATAACCAAACCTGTGGTAGGGCCACGCAAGAAGTAAATTCTGCAAGCATGTTGTCATCATCAGCAAGGTTACTTCACACACCATTCATACTGGGGCACACAGTCAGCACAAACAGTAAGGGGGCTTCCCTCCCAACTCTGGTGCTCGGGAGACAAGACAAGAAATCCATGACTTACCCTGGATTCGAACCAGGACCCTTGGCAACAAGAGAAAGCTGCCCCTCCTGCTGTTGCTGGGCAAGGGTGCCTCTTCATTCATACAAAGAAAAAAGGTTAGAGATAGGAAGGGTGGAAAGTCACAACACAGCACAACCAGTGAGGGGGCTTCCCTCCTAGACTCTGGTGCTTGGGCGACAAAAGAACCATGTCTTACCCTGGATTTGAACCAAGACCCGTGGCAACGAGAGAGGCTGCCCTACTAATTGTGACTGGTGACTTGATATTACTGATATTGATGAAGCGACAGGTAACGGAAGACATCAGGTCTGGCTACCCGGCAACTATGAAAGCGAAAATAGCCCGTGTAACTGGAGTAAATGTCCCCCCCCCCCCCAAACCATAATGTTAATTTCTTTGAAGTTAGTTAATGGGGTTTTAGGGCTAAATATATGAAGGAGGAAAGAGAGATACAAATGAAAAAAGAATGGTTAATTGAATTCAACTTTATTCTTTCTTTCGATATTATCAATCGATATTCGATAACAATAATTACCTTTTGATAATCAATAGCTTTATTTGATATCGATGTACTCTTAGCTTAGTCGAAGTATGTGTGTATTGACCATCACTTTATCATTATCTTCCTTACTGAACGCAATTACATAGTATACTCAATCATTTAAGGTTATACTAATAATTTATACTTACCAATCATTTCGTCCATGGGCATTGTGCCGCCATATTCTTTTGGGAGACATTTTGGGTTAACTTTCTTGTGCAACTCAGCCAATGAGTTGTGAATCTAGAGCAGAAAGTTAGTCTTTAGGGAGAGTCATACAAGTACCTACCTGCATTATCATTAGAATGCAGAAATAGTAATGGATGATGATGTTTTTATTAATTCTTATGTACCATATATGACTTAAGAAAATTAATAGTTTGAAGTATATAATATAATTTTCAGCAGCAGAAACCTCATTGTATCTATTAATTAGGCCATATAAAGAAGAGGCGCTAAAGGTATTGATTCCACATACAAAACTTAATTGTGTTGTATAATTATGTTTTATGAGATAATTATTTTTTTATCCAACTATAATGGAAAATACTAAATAGGTATCTCCGACACGGAATGTAGCATGCGAAATTATCTTGATAAAATGATAAATTAGTTTACGGTTATCTTTGTCCATATAAGGGAGTAAAGCTTCCCTATGTGCATTATTTTTCTGTTTATGCTCCAATAAAAACCAAACATGACCTCCAATGACGTGATGTTTTGTTATTTTACGTTGCCCTTCAACAAGAATGATACAGAATGTCTTTTGAGTGACCCTTGGGGTCAGGAGGCAGGACTAGCCGCACCCAAACGATAATTTCTATAAACCCGGCACCTCCACCAACAAAGAGACTACCGCTGGACGAATGGTATGTTTGTATCATTAGACAGCCTATTGACTAGTCGTGCTGGTTTTATATTATTTATACCCGCAATGTAAATGTTTGTAAATTGAACTTGTGAGACGTAAGGCTTGTTGCAATACAATAATTAAACAATAAGTCATAAGGGATTTCAAGGCTCTACACCCGTAGTTACCATGAATCTCTTCTTCATCTTCGCGCTGAACCTCGACAGGGCGAAGTCGTAGACCCACTGGACGGGGGTTGGGACGTTGAGGAAGTGTAGCTCCTTGTGACGCATGGGGATGGATTGCTGCAACACGCACATGATAATATGTCAATAGGATGTATAGTTTATTTATTTATTTATTTATTTTTTATTTTATTTTTTTTTGGGGGGGGGGGAGAGGAAGTTATTCTATAGAAATGTTCTTATTTAAATTCATGCTAACAAGCAAGTAGTATTAAATTTTCTCTTGCATGGACAAACACATCATTTTAAGTTTAAACAAATGTTCTAAAATGTGGCTTACAAAAATAAGAAAAAGTAACCCTGCACATTTCCAAACTTGCGCAAGGAGACCTAGATTTCAAATAGTCTTGTGACATCAATAATCTCAGTCTTATACATATGTATTTTCACCAGTGCTTTGATGCATGTGCCATTGTGTGTGTGAGATATGCTCTTGTGTGTGTGTGTGTTAGTGGTACCGGTAGTCGTTGGGTGACCACATGGTCACAAAGGCCGCCCCCACGTGCCCGACGTCAGACAGGTGGGTGAAACCGAGCACCTGCGATTCCTCGTCAGCCATCAGCGTCTCGTACGTCATCATGTGGACTTTCATCATGTCCGCGCTCGTAAACTTGTAGGGGTCGAACTTACCTGCGACAAGAGAAAGTTACTTATTACCGCCGATCTTGATCGTCGATCAACGATCACCGATCTCGATCCGAGAGTCTGGACTTTGCGCGCGTAATTATTAAAGACCGCTCTTTTAGAAATCTGGACCACATTGGGAAATTTATGTTGACATCCGAAACATATTTAGTCGAATATGAGTTTTTTTTAGCGTGCAGACTCGTTGCACAACTAATTAACTTATAGCCGCGGGAAATGCAAGTAGCGCCTTGTCAACACTGGTTAGTGCTGTTACGATCAAGGCATTTAATAACATGATACTTTATCTGCACCTAAACAACGATATGTTATGTATGGTTCACTTCACACCTTGGGATCCACGGGAGCATCCGAAGGAGGACTTCCCACTAGCCTCGCAAGTCGTAGCCCAAGACTTTCTCGCCCAAAGATTGCTCTTGAACCTGTTTAACCGTGAGACCTGTGCTGTGCAGGGCTTTGTCAAGTGTGTCCTTAACCCATGAGAGCTATATATTAATTTTTCTTAGTCAAATGAATTGACTTCTTCTTCACACTGTTTTGACGGTCTTCGAATGGCCCTTATTGACATCAAAGAGACGCGTGGGTCTATTAAAAAAAAAAAACTTCTTGTTTGGGAAAAAACCTGTTTATTTTTAGGTTGGACCGCATTTGATCGTAACTTGTTTCAGTAGTAACTTGATTGTGCGTACTTGGATCTATTAAATAACAGAAAGCGGAAATGAAATGCTATGAATGAATAACAGACGAAAACACTAGGTTCGTTCGTTCGCACACACTGTTCTGAAATGAGTCACTTTGGCCCGTTAGTTCGCTTCAAAGTTTATAACACTAGCCCAGAAGCGTAGAGTAGGCACGTAGGCCTAAAGTGTAAACATTGTCTTTTTGAGTGTTAACTGTTGACACTAGGTCCGCGAACGAACAGACCTAATATTAAACTAAAACTTGTCCGGTTATTTTGACTTTTTAAGTTTCTGGGGAAGCCTGTTAAAATTTGACGCATATAAATAGACTGGTTTGCAAGATCATTAATAGTTTAAAAAGTTAAGGCAGTAGGTTCGTTCGTTCGCACACACTTTAGCCACTTCGGCCCGTTTGTTCGCTTCAGTGTTAAAACTCGCTCTCATAACACTAGCCCAAAAGCCAGTGTAAAGTGTAAGCACTGGCTGGAACGAACAAACTTAACGCTAAAAAAAACAATAACACCTAATTTTATAAGTTGCAATATTTAGTCATGAAAGTATATGCCCTTAGAGCTCTAACTTTTTTATATAATTTTTTAATTGAGACTCAAAGAAATTGGCAGACACCCTACTTACAATACAATTTTATTTTGTAGTAGTTCTAACAAACTTATAGTACTTATAGACTAACGCATTCAAAATTTGAATACTTTATTTATTATATTATTTCAAATATCCCGATGAGTGTACTCAAAGATACTACAGGTACCGGTACCTAGCTATTTCAGTCAGAGCATTGAAAGTGTTTGCCAAGTAGGTCATATCGTATAGGGACCTTGTTCAGAGCCGAACTGTGCTAATATAATTCAAGGTTGTGAATCCTGTTCGAAGTCTACTCGATTAAATACGAAAGGATTTTCATTTGGGTAATTTAAATTAAAATTCATCGGTTGAATTTCAAACAACTTCCGAGGTTATAGGTGACCCGAGACGCGCGGATTTCTTAGTAACTTTCCCGGACAATACTCACAAATAGGAATACACCTGAATGAGATGTGTGTTATGTCAGTGGAATAGAGCCGCGGAGTACACTAAGAAACTAACAGGCTCAAAGTCACTTCCATTTCAGTGTAGGGCTAGTATTCACACAAAACGTTTTAATTGAATCTCATAATTCAATGTGCGCAGTCCGCACATATAAACAGGAGGGGGACGTGAGAATGTAAATAATAATAATAATAATAATAATAATAATAATAATAATAATAATAATAATAATAATAATAATAATAATAATAATAATAATAATAATAATAATAATAATACTCTTTCACTCTGGTATTATAGTTAATCGATTTAACAGCTGATGAAATCGCGATAATCGTACGATTACATTTCATGAAAATATATAATATTTTGTTTAAAAAAATGTATGTTAATATTCAACCTTACCACCATACAAAACTGCTGTATACAAATCCTGTAAGTAAGTAAATAAATGTATTAAGTCACGATTTGCTTGATTTAAATCGTCCCAACTTTAAATTCGTCGCCGAAATATCTGTAAACACCACTTGCGACATATATTTTCAGATTTATTTATGAAAATCTTGTTTGTACGGTCGATGGAGACACTTTTTTAAATATTAGTTTAAAAAACAGTGACTGTGTGAAAGTTTAAAATAGTATCTTATTCCTTATTTCTAGCAATATCTGCTTCGTTAGCCATCTCGAATCTCGATATAAGTAAATAATTCTTCGTGCACTTTGGTAGAAATGCTGAACACTTAAAAATCATGTATTTGCTTCGCGCCTTCGTCTTACAATTGCAAGCACGGTCTAATTAATATTTCAATGAGCCTGTTCACTGTAGTGTCCAGTGTGCGAATTACAGGGGCGGATCCAGGACCTTTGTAAGGGGTGGCGATCGAGTTGGCGTGGCGCAACGCAGGGGGTTCTGGGCGCCCAGCTCAGACCCGCAGGTAATTTTTTTAAAGAAGCTTTGTCAAAAACGTGTTTTAAATTTCTTTAGAGAGGGTATATTTCAATAAGTTTTATTAGATTTACCATACAGTTCGGTATGTAGCCATCACGTTGCAGGGTTGTTATAATCTATATAAAATAAAATGTAAGGGGGCGATCGCCCCTGCCTCCTCCCCTGGATCCGCCACTGGTGCGAGACAGTCTCGAGCAATGTTCGTGAGATGTTTAATGATATAAATCTCCTCCGGTACTCTCATTAACGTTTCCCACAGCCACAGATGACTGAGATGGTGAGTTGAACGTCAAGAGAAAGTGAAATTCCCTAGTTCTGAATCATCATTTCTAATGACTCTGGTCTGAGTGACTTACTCGTGTCCGTGATGACAACGCGTCTTCCGTGGTCGTCACGGAAAGGGGACGCGAAGATGTACCTGCGGAAGAGAAACACGCATGAGTGCACACATTCACAACCGGGGTTCGATACCGGAGCACTCTGTTGATTACGTGTTAGACTAAGGTGCGACGTGAGTGGGTGATGTTTGGGATGAGGGGTAACACGTCTAAATCATGTCGTATGTTCACTAACATATATTTAAATAAAGTTAATAAACATCGTTGACGTGGGACGAAATTATTTACTTTTGAGCTCTGCCACTGACGTTAGCTACTATAGTTTCAGACCAAACAGTAACCAAAAATATTTTAAGACTTAAAGAGTGTAAGTATACACTCTTTAAGGTATATACCAGTTTTACACGGTGTGACCCTCTTTCTAGGTGAATAACTAGATTATTAGGGTGTTGGGGTAGTTGTGAAGCAAATGTCGGGGGAAAAATGATTGAATCCCAGCATTTGCCTAAACGACTGAAGAAAAACCTCGGGAAAACCTTTCAGTCTGGATTGCCGGTGGCGGGATTTGATCCTGACCTACCGAATCAGAGTCACGTGTTACGCATGAGCTACCACTATCGGTACCAGTCATAAGAATAATCTAGCTACAATCTAAATGATTACATCTCGGATGTTACTATTTTAAACAGTAGGCCCACTATTTTTCGTGCTGTTCTTCGTGTAACTGTTATGATTAAATATGCAACGCGATAACATTGCTTTAAAGTTTAATTGATTAAAATGCTGATTCACGAAGAAAGTTTATTTTAAGCTGTCTCAGCAAATGTATTTTTATTATCATAGATTTGTCTACGAATGCATAATATTACACAATGTGTTAGTTTTGAATGTTGTGCTGATGGATAATATTTTACTTCTTTCTTCGTAATAATATTATTGTTGCTTGATCAACTGCACAATGTTTACTGTGCATGGCATATAATAACGCACTATTTGTTATAGGCCTACTGTACTAGTCTAAGCGAATAAAGATATACTATAGGCCTATATGCTATACTATGTTTGGCCTAGGTTCTTTTCTTTTTAGTTATCAACTATTGTGAGTCATCAGAAACATGCCCGGGTACGAATGTACAAATACTGGGTAGCGAAGATTCTTATTAGTCAACGGAACGGCTTATTGTTTTGGTGGAGGTGCCGGGTTCGATAATATTCCCTCTTGTAGAGATTATCTCCCCCCCCCCTGACTTTCAGGGTCGCCAAACACATGCTGTGTCATCGTTGTTGAAGGACTAGTTTCACTTGGAAAACGCATGTCAATCAGAAGTCATGTTCGGTTATATCGTGACACGCACGGACGGACGGATGGAAAAGAATCGCCCTCTTATGATCGTCGCTTCTGAGCTTCTCCTCTCGTCTCTCGTAGTTATTAAACCATGTACACTGACTTTATTGCAATGCATTTATGAATGAACAGAATGTAATTAGAAGGCCAAGAGTAAACGTGTAATATTGTAAACATTGCTTGAGGCTATATTGCAATACTTGTTACAGTCATGCACTTTACTAGCGTTTATTGTGCATTATAACGAAATTGTTTTCGGTAGCTGTGTTCTTAGACTAGTAGTCGTAGACAAACAAATCAGTCCGTTATCAATATCATCTACATTTTCATTGGAGAGTAGCGATGGTGAGGACATTGTTTTCTACTAATGTTCTGAACGCTGACGGAAAGTTTAATTTGTTGAAAATGTTATCCTGTGAAAGAATTATATATGTATTACATATTTGGCCTATATCCGTATTTCGTATCACGTCGTTTGTGTAAAAAAATATGTTTCTTCTAGAATGTTATAATATTAGTCCAAACTGCACCTTGCGTTTATTCCCGGTATAGGTAGCCATTATTTACTTTTAGAATTAACAACCGTGACTATGATTCAATTTCATTAATCTGTAATATGGAACTATTAATAATTCGATTGATTCTAAAACTGACGTAAAACAATATTTTCAGAAGGAATGCCCAGGGTCTACTGATAGATGAAACAATCCCAGCATTCACATTAAATTCAGTTGTGTTTAGGATTACCCGTGGCCGGAATTGAACTGACCCAAATCAAATCTACCTGTGAAGCACTGGGCACCTCTAACGGTCATTACGATTTTTCGAATGTTTCGAAACGAATTTGAACTCATCGCAAGGTCATTTTCTTTCGCAAACTTAAAATTATCATTAATTTATGTTAGACAATGTCTAAGTCTTACTACTATCTGCTCCCAGCGACTATTCCTAGTCCGAGGACTTTAGCTTTGTCGCAAACATAGTTTGTTTGACATCAACAGACTAATAACAGCTGTCTGTTGTATTAATAACTATACACACATTGCATGACCTCTACAGACTTGTGATGTTACGAAAGTTGGTTCCACACAAAACATATCGCACTGGGTTTGATAACAGGGTGCAGGTGCTTATTACCAGGCGTTTATGGGCCGAGTATACACAATAGGATGTTGTTTTATGAGGATGAAGGGCTAGACGGGATATTACATCATGTGTCGCAAGGATTAAACACAACTTTAAACACATTGAAACATATTCACAATAATAAATGACATTGCATTGGTGAAAACAAACCTATTGTTAATTGTAATTGTAAATTGTCTCGATTTTTGATGTATTGTCGATTATTATTTTCAGATGTTATTTTGAAATAATTATCATTTCCATTGTATTTTTTAACAACAGAATAAAATAATGAATGTTATAACATATACATTTCACATGAGCTAACTGATAAGCCAATTAGTCCACAAAATCTCCATGCCGGTATTTATTGCTAGCCTTGGTTTACACTTATTTAATTTTTTGACAATATGGCTTTTGGTGATTTTTTTTTTTTTTTTGGGGGGGGGGGAAGAAGAATAGATGGAGAACAAGCATTTTGCACACAATAGTTTGTACCTACCCCATGTACACCCTCGGCCAGAATTAAATCAAGGGCTGGACTGGGTGTAGTATAGATACAACAGCTACACCCCTTGATTTACTTATGGTCGTTGTCCGATGGTGTACAAGACTAGCATCTTCCCTATCCCTGCTGGCAAGACACCAACACCATCAGAATGTCTTGACGGAGAGTAAAGTCGCGTGTAAACGTGTGAAATACTTGCCCGTTGGAGACGACTAGCATCTTCCCTATCCCTGCTGGCAAGACACCAACACCATCAGAATGTCTTGACGGAGAGTAAAGTCGCGTGTAACAAACGTGTGAAATACTTGCCCGTTGGAGACCAGCTCGTTGGTGGTTGGATTCTCGATGTCGAGGTTGTGCAACAGGTGGGGAAACGTCTGCCTGTAGTTCAAGTACTTGAGCAGAACTTGTTGAGCCATTGGGAGGCTGAACTTCTTCACTCGTAGAAACCGCAACAGAAAGTTGTCGTCTGCAACAATGAAACATCACTGCTGGTCAGGCACGAAGTTCCTTTACTTCCCCATATGGTCGGTTCGGTTCGGAGCAATTACTAACATCATTAACACTTTCGAGAGTGGGCTCTGCACGAAGGGAAACTCTTATCGGAATTAATAATACCCCTAAGCATTATACAATGCGATTTTTATATGGGATTACATAAATGTATTGTTAGCAGGAAACGAAAATAGATTGAGCCGAATAAGTGTGACAGTGACAGAAGAGGGAAAGAAAGTTTGGATAATTTCGACACACGGAGCAGCATATAGGAGACGTACATAAACGTTCTTGAGATCGTGTGAAATATTCACTTTATCAAGGATTTCTAAAACAAACCTCACCTTTTGTTTACTACGAAGAATGTCAAATACTCTAGACTATTTCGAAATCATATTAGTAAAATAGTAGTACGATTGGGAAATTTTTTATACCAACACCAACATTACATGACTTTGCAATGTATAATGATGACAATTTCGGACATGCTGTTGAATAATTTGTTCACAACGCATATCATTGTGGTTAATAACCATAATGTTATTGTAAATCATGAAATCGAATTTGTTAAATCAAGTATACGTGATAATTTTATAAATTAAAATTTAGGATGAAAAAGGTTTGCCACACTAATAATATTGGCTATTGCGTATGCCTCAGTCAAGGTGAATCACTGTCAATCTATCACTTGCTTACTTAATAATTCACGTTAATAATACATCCACCCTTTCCCCTTCACGAAATCACGAAATATGTGGGGTTTACTTTTGATTTTAAAATATTTGAATGATTCCACTTTTAACCCTATGAAAATGAGGTGATATGGGGGAGATGGTAAGTTTAGTTAAGTTTATTTGGATTAAGGGCGCGTCAACCGTTAGGTCATAATGCGCCACTCTAGCCTAAGGGAAACGAAGAGGAAAATCCCTTGGTGGTCATAACCAGCCATAGGTAAGGGAGGATTCAACGTCGCGGTCGTCTTTGTCATCGTTCGTGTTGTCGTGGTCGTCGTCGTTGGGGAGGTCGTCAAGAGAAGGGGAGGTGTCCCCGACGACGACCGCCAGAGCTCGCTTCTAGTTTCAGGGAAGTTTGTACTCTCAGGGAAGTTTGTACTCCTCCAAATACTAGCTAATGTTTGCGAGATGGACTTTATCTCTTTCGTCGCCTTTTAGGGTAGGAGATGGCGTTAACGTTATTTATAAATAATTCTGTGTGTAATACCTCTTGTTTATTTTAGTTTTAAAATTCGCGTTCTTCAATGTTTAAACAAATCAATTTTTATTACGTATGAATGTTGTTGTTTTGTTCGAAAACAACCTTCATTATAATATTTTGTTTAGATAAAATTTAATAGTGTGCTTGCCCATGGGTCGGCCCGAATTCATTGTAACTATGCTAATATTGTATGTTCACACATGTAACTAAAGCTTGAATTCTTGTGATGTGTAATCTAAACACAATGTGTTGACTGTCTTTAAACCGACCACTCAACAAATACGTTGACTTGACAAATTAACACACTAGAGAGTTGAAGGGTGTTAATGGCTGTCTGTTTACTTCTGATGACTGGGCAAAACATAGCTCGCCTCTGTCTAGCTAGTCTAGCTAGCAGGTAATAAAACATGGATCTAAACCATCATCCACACTTTCTACTTGATTGGGTATCACTTGCTCATTGTGGTTAAACCATGGTTAAACGTCAAGCTATATCAACACCATCAAAATGGAAGAGCATATTGTTGCATAAGAATGATATTTCACATTCTCACATACGATATTAATTAGTAATTAAAATTTTATTCAACTGCCGAACTGGAGGTAATTAGGCATAAGTTACGTGCTTTCACCTTCAGACTCAACGAAATATCGTAAGCAACGAATGTCCTTAATTATTATTAATATATGACTCAACCTAATCAAACGCTAAAATTAAACCGGCATTCGTAGCTGCAGTTTTATTGGCATGTCTTTGCAAAGAGTAAAGCACTTCCTTTCTCCTAAATTATAAGTCGATTACGATGCCGAATTAGTATTATCTTTAGCGAGAAAAAAGAGAGAATTGTTACCTATGATATAATGTGAATACGGTACTTCGCCTTAGTCCGTCGTGAGCTGAATTAGACCTAGTTCCTCAAATCTAATTATCTTTAGGTAATGTCTTAATGTTGGCAGATCTATGACCAAACTTGGAGAATGTGGTCTATAGTGAGAAATGTTTTTAAATAATGCTCTTACGCAATCACTTCTGTGTTCCCATTTCACAGACTGAGTTAAAAAATAAATTGTTTTCGTACTCAAAATTAATTTTTAAATTGATTATTATACAACTTGGATTAGAAATAGAGCCCCATTCAATAGCATTGTTCTCTATGTACCATAGTGTATATGTAATGAGTTTCTTTCAATTAACATTAAAATTGATAAAAGTGCAAGATGTTCTTCTAAGAGTATAAAATCGAAGAATTATTTTGGTAAAAAAACAAAATAACAATGCGTCGTTTGTGAGGAAGGGCACATGTATCTATTTACACATATTGGAAAATAATCAATAATTGGATGAGCGAAGCGAAGACTTCAATTTCACTGACCCCCCAAAAATAAGCTCGTGTTTTTTTTTTTAATGTTTGTTCGCGCTCTACCGGGCAAACGGCATATGCGATCTTGATGAAAATTGGAGAGGACCTTCGAAGTCTCTAAACTTAGACATGCCTCGTTTTTGGGTACAATCGAAGAAACATTTCTCATAAATATCGTACTTTTACGATTTTTTCGATTTTTAATGCGATATTTTCGTGATATTTGGGCCGATTCTGACCAAACGGGTGAAGCTACAACGTTCATATTTTACATTGACTTTAAGGCAATGGTGATGTGTGGTGATGGCGATGAACTTTTCAAAAAAAGTGAAAAAGTTAGCCATAATCCATATAAATAAAGGTTTGAATATAATTCTTTTGAGGTATATAATAATTAACAAGTACCTATTGAAACGACAACAATCACCTACAATGAATATAACAAAAATGATTTTGCAATGGGACTTGAAAAAGTAAAGAGATCCCACGCATACTAAAAACTTACAAAAAAGTTCAGCCAAAAAAAGCGTTCGCGAAGCGGCCTAGTAACATATTATCTCTAAGTATCCTTTGAAATACTAGGAAAACGCTCAAGTCCCGTCGCGTTGATGGATGAGCTTTTTTGTAAGTTTTTAGTTTGCGTGGGATCTATTTGGATGAGCGAAGCGAAGACTTCAATTTGACTTGGTGTTTTTTTGTTTGTTTTTTACTTACGTTACCCCAAGAAAAATAGCTCGGGTGTTTTGTTTTTGTTAGTTTTTTTGTCTGTTCGCTCTCTACCGGACAAACGGCATATGCGATATTAATGAAAATTGAAGGGGACCTTCGAAATCTCTGAACTTAGAGCTGTATTGTTTTTGGGTACAATCGAAGAAATATTTCTCATAAATATCGTACTTTTACGATTTTTTTTCGATTTTTAGTGCGATATTTCGTGATATTTGGCAAACGGCTACTCCGATATTGATGAAACTTTATAGGAACGTTTAAAATCACTGAAATCATATATGTTATGATTTTAGAGACATTTGAAAAAATATTTCTTATAGAAATCGTACTTTTACGATTTTTTTCTCCGGTTTTTAATACGATATTTTCGTGATATTTGGGCCAATTTTGACCAAACGGGTGGGGCTACAACGTTCATATTTTACATTGACATAAAGATTATGGTGATGTAGTGCCTCTTGAAAGAAAAAGTTGAAAAAGTTGGTCAAAATTCATAGAAATAAAGGTTTTAATAAGCCTTTTACAGGTGTATAATGAACAAGTAATATCAAGTAACTATAGAAAAAGTAAGGAGATTCCACATAAAAACGTAATCATTGGACATAAATATTCCAAAAAAAAAGCTCATCCATCAACGCGACTGGAAAAAGCGTTCGCGAAGCGGCCTAGTTAATTATAAAGTGCCTTTTGAACGCATTGTTGGTGATTGTTGTCAAGTTTCTATTGTTACTTGTAAATTGTTATTATAAACCTAAAAAAACTCATATTAAAACCTTTATTCTATGGATTCTGGCTAACTTTATCAACTTTTTCTTTCAAAAACCATCACCATTACCTTAATGCCCATGTGAAATATGAACGTTGTAGTATAGCCCCACCCGTTTGGTCAGAATCGGCCCAAATGTCACGAAAATATCGCACTAAAATCGAAAAAAAATTGTAAAAGTACGATATTCATGAGAAATATTTCTTCGATTGTACCAAAAAACGTGGCAAGTCTAAGTCCAGAGATTTCGAAGGTCCCCTCCAATTTTTATCAAGATCGCAAATGCCGTTTGCCCGGTAGAGAGCAAACAAACAGATAGAAAAAAAAAAAAAAACGAGCTAAATTTTTGTGGGGGGTTGGTGAAATTGAAGTCTTCGCTTCGCTCATCCAACAAGTTCCATGCATAAAACTACTTAGAGTTCCATAATTACAAAATTATAAATCTTATTTACTTATTTATTGGGCTTTTTAAGCTCTACAAACAGTGCACACTAGAATGGTCAATGTTGGTACTTCAATAAATACATAATAGAAATTTGTTGAAAAGCCTGCTTCTAAAAACTCCAATGATTTTTAAAGACTGTATGTACGTATAAGGCAGCATTTTATTTAAGTTCAATTTCTTTCTTTCTTTCTTTCTTTGCACGTCGCTGACACAATTCCTTGAGAGTTCAAATCTATAATAACACGTTACGTAGGCTATGCAAATTTGCTTTTACTTGATAACTCTAGTTTTCAATACTATTGTGCTCCTCCTCCCCAGACCACATCACAGAATCTCCAAGAGCTATCTTTATCAATGAAATTCTGGCGTACGTGGTAGAACTCACGTTTTAAGCCCTTCTATTTCACTCACTAATCCACTCTCAATAGCGGTTTTCCTAATATCAAACTCGTTAAAAACTTGAACTGGTTCAAGGTCTGATTTTACACTCTCCACGCGTCCACGAATTTTTGTCTACCTCTAGAGGGTCATGAAAATCTTGAAAAAGTCGTTGGGGTACATATAATATATTTAGCATGACAAATTTTGTGACATTTAAATAAGAATATCAAATACTGATTACTTTTATCATAATGATCCCACCGACCGTAATTCTAACAACAAATTTGGGTGGAGGTGGAAGTGATCCTATATCCGATTCTTCTGAGGGGCCCATGGAGTATCGAAAACTGCTACACTTATCCCATTTTTTTTTATGCAACTGGTAGGCCTACATCCAAAATTTACGGCAAGTTGTCCTGCAGTATCCTTATCCTTGGAAACGGGTTACAACAGACCCCATTTGTTTGGATTTAGAAATAAATTATGTTCAGACGAATTGAGATTATTTTTTTAAATTTTGTTTGTGTTTTGGTGCAGCCAACATGAGACACTTTTCTAAAATGTCGAGCATTGTTAGAGAATGTATGGAAGTCTTTCGAAAAAGGACAGCTTAAAATTTTCGATTGTTATCATGGTGTCGGGGACCAACTAACCAACCTAAAAAAAATACTTAGGTTGGACCACACTAACAGATCGGTGGGACGTTTATGAGTGAACTTACAAAATTCACTCCTGCAAAAAGAGCTTTGAACAATATGGAAAACATCATGCCAATGGAATATAATTTATAATACTAGTTACCATTTCTAACAATTGTGTATTATATGCACCACATATAGTTTAATAAATCCGAGAAATTATTTTTTCCAAGTATTTGGTTTCACAAGCTATAATACAAAATATCCCGATTTAATCTAAATAATTTTTAAAACAACAATTTTTTAAAAGCATATCTACAGTAATAATTATTTTATAAAACACAGATTTCATAACATGTGGCCAAGCTAATAATCCTCATCAAGCCCATTATAAAGTCCCACCTGTCCTGCAGTTGCTGATGTCCCTGTTCTTGGCGATCCAGTCCCGGAATTGCTCCAGGGCTTGTTCCCTGGTGTTCTCGTCCTCCCTGAGCTCGGCCCTCGCCACCTCCGCTACCTCCTTCTTCATCACGAAGTCACTTAACTCAGACTTCTTGTCCCACGGATACGCGAGGATCACTTTGGCCGCACTCATTGCTGCGCTGTTGAATTCATCTCATATTAGAGCAGAGAAATTAAAGAAAAACACTTAAGTGGGGTATTGTTATTAATTATATGCACATACGAATTAACGTGTTGACGTGTGGAGATCTCACTGGGGGTCTAGCCTACTAGACGATACATTTACAACTACGCTATGCTCGTTGTATAACAATGTTGTTTGGAACTGAGGGCGGGCAACTCAAGGTGGGGAATGTATAGTAGGGGGAGAGGGGAGAGGATGTTGCTAAATGATCTCAAATATTAACTTCTGTGTTTGAAGAGTCAACGATAGTTATATTTATAGTCCGTAAATAATTATATAAAGTAGATCCAGATAAATAAAATTGGTCGTGGTGATGCGGGTAGGGATGGAAGCAGTGGCTGTAGTCGTAATTCTCTATAAGTCTCGCACACAATTTGCAATCAAGAAAACATTATATTTTTCGCGACAAAAGTTGTTCTACAATGAATGATTGAACGAGTGAGCGTAGCGAACGTAGTGATTTCCATTCGACTTAAACGGCCCTTATTGTTTTTCTGCGTGCGTGTGTGTGTGTACGTTGAAAATCAGCCGAATCGCTGAACAGATTGCGCTGAAATTTTAAACGGACATCCGGTACGAGTTTATTGAGAACTGTTAACAAAATCAGCAAGATTCATTGCGATTTAAACCTACAAGAAATAATAAACTGAGAAATAGACTTCCAATGTTTGGGAATTATTTTAACGACAATGTTTTAGATTTTGAAAAGATATGTTTTGTTTGTTTTTCGCCTGGCCGTGAAATGCCGTGCCCATGCAAGGTCAGTCGAATGTTGGACGTCAAGGTACCCCCAAATTCCGCTCGTAGATTAAGTAAACCTTGCAATATTTTCACGTATTTCGTACTGGCTATGTTTACCATAGTAGGCCCTATTGCCACAGATGATGGACTACACTGCGTTATATGCATTTCAAAACATGTTTAATTATTTTTTAAATACAATCTAGAAATTACAAAATCTTTCCCGACCAGGGGATTGAACCCACGTCTCCCACATTTCGGCTACAAGGGCGCTTTAGCCAACTAGACTAGGGAAACGCCAAAGTCGTAGTTAGACGAGTGAGCGAGTCATGTGGTGAGTACCCGCGGAACATTTGCATTTAAGTTTGATAATTATATTCGTATAAATAATAGGGTATTGGTGGAAATCACTGTGCCGGAGGTTGCTGTTGTTGGCAGTCTTCAACTGAATATTCCGTGTGACTGCCGGGTCTTGCTTAATGGTAGATTGTTGGTCCGGGAGTTGTGTAAAAGTTTAGGCCATAGTTTAGGCCAAAATGCTCCACTGTAGCCTATGATAGGCTAGGGAGGCCTAAGGTAAGGGGAAGAAAAGAAATGTTACCGGGTACTCAACACATGGCTCACTCACTCGTCTAATAACGACTTTGGCGTTTCCCTAGTATTGGACCAATGCCGTTCAAGGACTAAGCCGCTTTTACGATAGTTGTGGGATGGCAATTTGTCGTGAAAAAAAAATGCACGTCAATATAAATTTGAATTTGTAATTGTTACTGGATGCCATTGAACAACGCCTAGTTGAAACAACCTATCGTGACATGCATGCATTTTTAGCATTCATTACTGATATGACATAACTCAAGGTGACATGATCATGTCGATAAGCATTTCATTTTACATTTCACTTTAACACAAATTGATTTAATCTTGGCGTGTTTGTTTTGATTAGTTATACCAAAAACCATTCTATACTCTATGCTGAAACAGGTGACACCTTGGGGGTCTATAGCGAATGGAAGTTGTCAGTCAGGCAATGCACGTATGCAAACACACATGTGCATGGATGGACTGCCACTGCGTTTATTTGATGTTATTGCAAACTTGTTTGCCGTTAATCCCTGTCACACTATGGCGATAAGTGATTGATTGGCAGTCATACCACTTCCCTAATACCATAAAAGAAAATGAATTTGTATAGATCTGTATTCACTGTCAAACAACTATAGCGAATCCTACTTCTCAAGTACGTTGGATAAACAGCTTTATGAGATAAGACACGAAATAAAATAAACATGTCATGCAAGTCGTATGGTCATGTTACAACTATCACTCAACCTTAACTACCATGAAAATAATTATAATTAAATGAAGGCGGGACGCGTGTTAAAAGAAGCGCTAACATGAAATAACTTAATTTACGAAGACTTGCTGGTTTAGATCAATAATCTGAAGTTTATTGTAGGCTGAAAAAAACATTATTATTGTGAAAGACCCTTCCTATAATTTCTATGCATTCTATTTCAATTTGCGACTAGCTATCGACCCTTGATTAAAACATAACATTTCAACGAAAAAGCGGGTCATAAGCAGCTGGAGACGGCATTCAATTATTTGTTGTTCTCCAATCGCTGATACCAATTGAGACCTGGCAGCATTTAACACAGCTATGCGAGGCTATTGAGACGATGTTCAGTGACGGTAATAAGAGAACATTATTGTGATAGTAAATCCTGCCACTATCTTTAAGAATGCCCAAATTCAAATGTATCCAAGTACCTTTACGCTTTGATAACTCGAAAGACAATGCTGTGTAGTCTCGGGTACCGTGCTGGTCGTTGTTCTCACCGGGCACCGTGCTTCAAACTGAGGCTTGTAAGAAGAATAAGCACTTTACAACGTACGCTTTGGTGGAGCTATGAAAACTTTATGAATGTCATAACATCGTAAATCGACTATATAGCCAATGTTTACATTAAAATGTTATGAGGTGATAAAGGTGAGCCTGTGACAAGTTGCACGTGGTATAGCCTGAGTTAGTCAGCAGAATGCAACACAAGCTGAGCTCATCAATACGCGTGTGTGTCGCTCGTTGCCTTATGCGGATAAAACCAAAAGAATTATGAAATATTGTAAGTCAGAAGAGCAAAGTAAATTCCTTGTATTGTGCATAAAGGCAGCCATATTTGAAATCCATGTGTGACTTGTTGGATGAGCGTAGCGAAGATTCCATTCTACTACACTAAAGAAAAAAATCCGGAACGTTTTTTTTCATGAAATTTTCTGGAGGCCTTCGAAATCTATGAACTTAAAACTGCCACGTTTTTGAGTGCATACAAAAAAATATTTTTCGTGAAAATAGCAATTTTACATTTTTCCGATTTTTTTAAAATTCTTCGACTTATAACACCTACATGCTTATCCGATTGTAATTATTTTATTACAGAACCTTAATTTTATGAATAAATATATTCATGTGAAATTTGAGGGCGATCGAAAAATTATTTCACATGAAAATCGAAATTTGACGATTTTTTTTTATTAAAAAAAAAATCTTTGACTTTTTCACCTACATGCTTTATCCTATTGTAATGATTTTTTCACAGATTCTTCATTTTATGAATTTATATATTCGTGTGAAATTTGAGCGCAATCGAAAAAAAAAATTCTCATACACATGGCAGTTCAATGTACCAATTTGTTGTACCAAGTTTAGCAGATTCGAAATAGTTTGTACACAGCCATCATGCAGATATGATGTTACGTGATGTATCAATTACTGAGAAAATTGTCATATTATTTATATTCTCCCATGATAATATATGTGTGTCAGTGAGTTACCAACTCCAAACTAGACCAGGGTGGTGCAATTAACGTTATGCCTCCCCCCTCCCCCCCCCCCCCCCCCCCACCCCACTGTGCGAAATCGCCCCTCTCAATTAAAAATAATTTGAAACATAATGCATAATGTTATCTAATCCTAATCGCAGGACACTTGCTTCGTAATTTCAGTTTTGAAATGCAATTTAAGTCGTCAGGCATCGTTTTTGAAACCGGTTCTTTTTTTGTCAAGTCATTATTGCCAATAAGTACTCAGTAACATGAACAAGTAATCCACATTACTAACATTTTTTTAATTAAATAATCCATTAATTAACTTCATATTCTTAATTTCAAATTTATATCGCTAAACATTAATGTGTATTAAAATCAATGAAAATAATAATGCAATCGAGTTAGCCACCGTTCTACATTAAATTAAATTAGGGACAATAAAGTCAACAATAATTTATTCATCAGAATCCAATTATGAAACGATGTCATATATTTTTATGTCTCAATGATGTATTTCATAAGCGTCCTTACTATTATGCTGTGTGTCAACTTTCAAACGGTGCTGACCAGTGGATATTTCATTTTCGTAGTATTCTTCGTACGTTATTACCCTCGATGCCGGCATCAACACAACGTCTAAATTAATGAGTGACTTACGCATGTTATTTCCGGCTATTGCAGAAACACATCATTTTCCTGGGCCTCCCACATCACAGTGGCGGAGGTGGGCCACGGCTTATTTCGCCACTGACAACATCGTATTAGGTACGATAGGTTTTCGACACAGAATTAGGTGACCATTACCTTCAACTTTCGTTTAGCTTAGCGTATTACGTAATTGTGAATTCGCACTTCGTATCCAGTTGAGTCGTTCATTATGTAAGGCATTTACGTACGGTCATGGCCAAAATCACTGTAGAGTGAAAAATTAATAATAGTTGGTTGATAAAATAAATGTAGGATATGTGAGAACACACTACACACACAAGCTGTTGTTTAGCAGAGGGACCAAGACATTTTGTCAAGGTCGTCTGCTTGGGACCCCAAATAATGTTAAATATTAACAAACGGGGCTGGAATATACTTTGGTTCAACCTATTATATAAGATAACTTTATTTAAGATTTACCCAGTTCACTATAGAAACTAGAGTTTGGCGAACACGGTGTGATTTAATTCATTGTGACTGTGTTGCTATATTAGTCCCATTTTGCTTTTAGAATACAATTCAATAGAAAATGTGGAATTTACATTTAGCCGTAACAATAAATTGAAATCGCATAATTAATTAACCCCACTGAAATCAGTTCTTGTAACTGAGTGGGTCGAAAATAAATTCAAATGCATTTGCTGTTGTATAAACAACTGATATATAATCTGTCAGGTATTATTCTACACATAGGTTTAAGATAGTTTGTTAATTCGTTAATTTGTTATTTGGACATGTATGTGGGCCGCTAATCGAGGCATTGCAGCATAATCAGAATATGAAAGATAAGTTACACAAACGTTAAACCTCATCTTGTTATCGCATGAAGAAATATATGAGACGTGAAGTCCAACATCAATCTCGATTATCGGCATGTTGTTAAATTGCAGGTCTAATGAAAAACATGGTAGTCATTTCACTTCGAGATCATTTAACTTAGCGTTGGCGCGGATAAGAAGCAGCTGGGTCAGTAGGTTTTACATACATTTTGAAGACATTTATTGCCGCCACGCGTATCGAATTGTTGGCCCAGAGAAATCGAGTGGCCATGTCAGAGGAGGTGATGTGATGTATGTGAGGCTAGGTCACTCTCACCTCACCCAGCATTGTTATTAGTTACATCACTCGGCTGGTCATTGCTCGATCCTCTCATGCGGAAAACTAGCTTACTCTATCTGCCTCGTCGTGCTAGGTATCTGGCATAAACTAGCTTACTCTATCTGCCTCGTCGTGCTAGGTATCTGGCATAAACTAGCTTACTCTATCTGCCTTGTCATACTCTCTGGCATAAATTTGCTATGCTATCTGGCATAACCGGTTTTTATATCTGACCCATCAATTTGTCTTTACACTAGAGATTTTGGAAGCATTTCATTTCATATTTTCCCTAGCCCACTATGTGCGCTGCAGCTAAGCGATTTTAAAGGATAGCTATGAAGATATATAAGTCGCTATCAAACAGTTAATCAAGCTGTAATGACTACGAAAAAGATTTATATCCTGATAGCGGTCATCACACTGTCCTTATAGAATCGCAGTGACAATAATTATATGATCGTTCAAAATATATTGTGTTAGCCGTTAGCGCAATAGTTTGTTTACGTCACCTCCTCTGCCCTTGTATGGTATCACAGTCTGACAGATATCATAAATAAACAATGCTGAACGATCGAAAATGAATTATAAAAAACTATGTTAATATCATATCATAAAATAACAAGGTTAATGCCTGTGGATGCATATTGAATAGTTATCAGTATAATATATTGACCTTGACTTTTATTATTTAACAAAAGTAGGATGCTGTCTGAGGCGACATACGCTAATGGATGAAATGGGGCATTTTTCAGTGCCTTGAAGCTGACTTTTATGCTATGCTTTACAATCCGTTCATGCAAATGTAATATTATTATTATATGTGATTGTGGTTCATCGATGTGTGCAATGTTGATGCAACTTTGCATCATGTATTGTATAAAATTACATGTATAAAAATGTGTTATATTTAATGGCTAAACGTGGACTTTTAGCTATTTTATTTCAAAGCTATAAGGGAATTTGAATTCAATGATATGGGGACCGTCACTTTTGTCTATTTGTTTAACTAGGTGAAACGCTTATTATTATTTTATATTCCGTAATGATTGCAACCAACCACGCACTATTTTCTAAGAACTTTCTTGCGACTGTTTTTTAATTTGACTACTTTGCGCCACTTTCGATAACATAAATAATTACGTAATAAATATTGATAAAAATAATAACAATCATCATACACGACTATTTTTTTCTTGTTGTCAACTATTCAGCGGAGTATAAACTTTATCATGTGCCTCAATGCAATGTTTGTTCAAAAGTGAGCAACTTTCTGTGTTGGAGCATGAATAAACCCACAAGATCACACGTATTTTTTTTATCGTAGGTATATTTAAAAAGGCCACAGAATTGTTCTACAAACTGAAGTGATCACGAGTTGTTTAACGACGCACTTGGTATAATTACATTGTAATTGTAACCACGGGTCAAGCCGTCAAAGGTATGAATGATTGTAATTCAGGCCAAGCGTGTTTCCAAGCGTGATATGTACGAGTGTGATTGGCATGTCCCTTGTTCGTGTTTGTTTGTTTGTTTGTTTTGTTTATATACGTTCTATCTCAGATAACAGGCAAGAGTGATGGTATTATGGTGGGCAGTTAGCGAGCTAGGTCACAGCGAAATTTGTGATAATCTTATACACATTTATTAGCCACCCAAAACGTAAAAAAGTAAAATTAAGATCATGTGAATTTATGCCGTGATGAATTTTTTTGCGTTGGCAATGTGGCCCAGAAAGACCACGAAACATTGGTGTAAACTTTCCTTTAGTAATTTCTATTTGAACAGGCCAACTCAGCGTAACCAAAATAACAAACATGTATAAGCCTACAATAATACATACCGAGAAAGCATTCATAAAGCGAAACTGACAACTGAAATTTCTTAGCTTTTATGAGATTTTTATTCTTCTATCTCTAGATAGATGAATTATTAATAAATACGGTTCCTATAAGTCACTTTCTTCCATTATAAAATTATCGTTATTCTGGTAAGTCTTCTTGTAATATTCTGCTAATTCCTTGTATATTTATGTACATACACTTAGAATAAAAATTGCAATTACAAGTAGACAGCCACCTTGATAAATACGCCGTTGTTTAAAATACTTTACTAGTGCTCCAACAAACAAACGAAACCGAGGTGTTTTCTCCTATTCAATGATTGGGTAGAGGTGAACTCCACCGCAATAGATGCACCTCGGGCCTGCGGGTGCAGGTAAACAAACAGTGCATGGAACACGAACGTGCAGAAGAAAGTCGTGGAATGCTCTCACCTCGTTGTTAGGTCACTGAGGTGTACATCTCAAGTGTAAGTGTAAGTGAATAGTTTGCGATAACCGGAAATTGGTCTTGTTTACCTTTCGTAACAACGTTATTATACAAAAATAGAATAAACCTGCTTTGAAATATGATGTAAGAGAAGATTCATTATCACTTAGGCTAGGAATAACTTACCGCTGCAATATTGGTGCAACTCGTTTGGCCCACTTTAAGTTAATATATTTTAATTTAGTTGGTGATCTGAAATAATTGCATGCATCATGCATGCCTTATTACCGAACTGCAGCGAAAGATTAATTTTAATTACTAGGCCTAGTTCAAAAATAAAAATGCGTTTTCGCTACTGTCGATAATAATAAGCTGCTGTTTAATAACGTACTATAATAATACCAACAGCATGAGCCACATTGGTGTGTTGTTTATTAACCCGTTTGAAGTAGGCTACAATTTATTGCATAACTGTTATTGTTGTTTGTATTGTTAAAATCTACACACATTTACGAGAACATATTTTTTCGGGATTAAAATTGTTACCTACGGGGTAGGCACTCGGTTGCAGACATTTCGATAAGAACGTACAACATTTATTTTTCAACACACATTAATAATGCCATTTAGATTATAAATATAGATTATTATGGCACGGCAAAAACAAAACAATCTCCCACGTGGACACAGTGGATGATGCTGATTCCGCGCATTGAACTCTCCTCTCTCTCGGTAGCTTGGCGGTATAGCACTTTAATTAACTGTCGGAGGAAAGTTGCGGGCTCGCTTCTCATCACCGACAATCACGTTGACTTGCTCATTCAGAAGGCAAGTAGGCCTACTGGGATTCGATTCTGTGAAGTTTACTTTTTAATTGCCTTGACGAACGTGACATTCAGACAAGAGACTTATGTTCTCGTCCTTAGCTATGTACAAGACAAGGCAAGACAAGGTTGTGTGTGGGAGACACAGAATGTGAGTAATTGTTGCTATGAAAATAGGACTGAGTGGAGATTTGTTTGCAACTAATGGAAGGGTAACATGATGGCAATGAAAGTTATGGCCATAGTAAATTCTTCTTAATCGTTATTGGCAAACCTCTACAAATATATAAGACTGTAATATAATCAATGTATTTTAAATAAACTATTAGAAATGGCGTTGTTTCCATTAAAATGATGAGAAACTGAGAAAGTGTAATAATTAGCTTAATTAATGGGATTGGTAGGACGTGGATGACATAAATATGTGCATGGTGGCCAAGAGCAAGAGTTATACCAAGGAGAGAATGGATTGAGCTAGAGTGATTGTGAGAGAACAAGGGCGCCAACAAATGCATTCAACATGCATGCAACAATTCAAATGCATTTGCTGTTGTATATGGTGATGTCAGGTATTATTCTATTACATTGTTTTAGGTAGTTTGTAAATTCGTTAATTTGTTATTTGGACATGTAATGTGGGCCGCTAATCGAGGCGTTAAAGCATAAGAATATGAAAGATAAATAATTTATGAATGCTTTGCAACCCTCTTTGACATGAGCTCCGATAATGTGATATTGCACGTGTTTGGTTTGCAAACATTGTGTCTGGTTCTCATTCCCAATATAATACTTACCAAACCACCCCTAACTAGAACCCCTTTATAAAGACGT
Organism: Sweltsa coloradensis; assembly: GCA_024449915.1. Lineage (NCBI taxonomy): Eukaryota > Metazoa > Arthropoda > Insecta > Plecoptera > Chloroperlidae > Sweltsa > Sweltsa coloradensis. The sequence goes on from JAMZAV010001073.1 coordinate 149,602, forward strand.
CAAGGTGCAGTTGGCATGTTGTGAATATAAACGAGTGGGCCCATTTATATAATAATGATTTTTTATTCCACATTAGTCTTTTACATAGCACAGAGCTTCTCATACAGAGTGTGAAATGTTATTAATTTTAATGTATGCGGTTATATGTTTTGTGCTAATGTGGTCACATTCATTTTCGTACTTATTAAGGATTGCAGTACATCAACAGTTTAACTATCGACATTTATCACTTATTGTTAGAGAATATACACAAATAGAGATGTAGAAAAGATGTTATAAAAACATGTAATACTCCGGCTATCGCATACCATCTGTACAATTCGTTTACAAACTCAAAGCACAATATCGCCTTGCAAGTGGTGGTCTTCAATACAATGTGGAACGAGTATCGCACACAAATCTTCCTGTCTAATTAATGCTGTCAATTAGCCAGCGTTTCCTGTATGTCAATGTCCGCCATAAACTGAACCTCGAAAGTGGTTTAGTTTTCGGCGAATACGTTTTATTGACGAAATCTTACCTTGCACTTTTATCACCAAGCATTTGTTCCAAGTATGCTTTAGAGCATAGCATTGTGTGCGAAGTGGAAAGATTCGTCAACGGAAAGTAAAAATGTATTTTACAATCATTCAAAATAGCGCATATCAGAGAAAATATACAGTTCAATACAATTTCACAATGAATACAATGTTATTGTTGTGAACATCAAAATTGAAAAGAATGATATTTTGTTTAGTAATTTGATCCATATGCATCTAGAACAGAATATTATGTTCAAATTTAATACAAATTCAGAAATTACAAAATTCATCCTGACCCTGGTCGGGATGATATGATGGTGATAATTATGCTCACTTGGCAAACTGAAATAAAAACTGTAATTTGGTTTTATCAGACCATAACAGCAGAGCTTAGTGGGGCTTGTCGATATTACTGATTGCCAATTGAAATGAATTTGTAGTAAGGGATAATCTACTAACAACCAACAATTTGAGCCTCAATAAGCCTCAGAATCAGATGGCTAGCTATTTGTGTTGTCCGCTCCTGTTTAGTTTTCTGCCCGTTATTCCATTTCTTTCTGCAACACTATTTACTCGCATAGTCACTAACCACCATTGCTTTCGATCGTTTCTATCTGACAAAGAAAATGCAAGCTGTAAAACGTTGAGGTTTGATTTCATTTTTAAGATGCGAATGATGATTATTATTATCATCACGTCTTCCGACTCACGTCACAGTGTATTCAGGAATGTTTCCCATACACCTATGATTAACCTTTAGTAGGCTACAATCGCAAAACAACTGCTGTCGCAGTAAATGCAGTTTTATAGAACTCGTCAATATCAGAGTTGCTTTCTCCAATAATTGCGATTTTGAAAGCTGTCTAGTACTTTATACCAACTTGTCGTCATCGATAATAAGCGAGAAGAGTAGGTGTCGAAAGAAGACGATACAGGGATGTGCCGAGAATCATAGAGGTTACGGTAAAAACAAAATTTACACGCTCCAAAACCAGCGTTGTGAATTATTGTCACCACTAATTCACACTTCATATACCTAACCTAACCTAAAAATGGACTTTTAAGTTCATAACAAATGCATAACTCCGAATGTTTATAACAAAGTTTTTATTGTAATCTGTCAGTCTTTTTCATGATTCAAGTCCCAAAAGTCTCCAACTAAATTTAAAATTATTTTCACCGCCAAAGTCACCGTTTTTATACAAAACAAAAACCTGGCTCTACTCTTGGTTCTACGTCTCACTACGTTACACAGCTCTAGCCGGCCTACATGGTTGATAAACGCATGGAGCCGGCCCAGATGGAACGATCTAGACTCGTTGCCAACGAGTCTAGACCACTTCAACGAACTAGTCCAGACTAATAACACTTCACTGCAACTTGATGAGGAGGATTTTGAGTATCCAGGTGCCGCTCTTGAACAAATCGGCGAGAATAGATGGTTCCATGCAAATAAGTCATAAGGCAATATAATATAGCTACAGTTTAATATCGTTTCATTTAATAATTTGTTTGGTAAATTTAGTGGTTGAAAACCGACGTTCTTGTAGGTCTAGCAGCTGTGGCTAGTTCGGCTTGAAATTAGCTAGAGTAGGCCGGCTTAGTTTTTTTGATATACACTCGACTAGATGAAACGGCCAGTGTAAGCCGTAAAACCGTAAAAGCGACAATTTGTATCCCAAGCTTTTCTAGGAGACGTTATTAAAATTTTGTTATGTCTGATAAAGACATGGCATGCGTATCTAAAGAACCATCGAATTTTTCAACTTTTTGGGAAAATTAGAGGATTAAAAGTGGTGAACAATGTATAGGGCCTATGGAAAATTCGCTGATTTAGTGATCTAAAAACGATTTTAAAGTGCATTTAAAACCTTATTAGAAAGCTATCTCAACCTCCTCCAAATGTCTTAAACCCCAAGTTGTGTAAACCGAGCATGTGTTTGCCAACGCTCACCTCTAGCTTGGGGGATCCCTCACTGTCAGATACGTCAAACCCCGACACACGTTACATAATCAATATTGAGCATGTAATGATTGCTTGGGTCAAGAAGAAAGTATAGGTGATCTTTTAAAATTTGACTTGCCACACCCAGGTTACGCGGACCTAAGTCAAGACAGAATGATACGCATTCTGCAAGTCATACTTTACAACATTCTAGATGCTGTAACAATATGTAGAACAATACACTACGCGGCGTAGTTTGAGGACCTCGGCGGGGAACCCTATGTACTCACAGATATTGCTTTCTATCACCCAGGGGCAACTATGACACACACCTATGTGATGCCTGTTGTGTGATTGACAGTCAATTACGTGTTGTGGCCATAATGAGGATATATTATAACAGGTGAATTGATTGGTGCTTCGGGTCTTGAACCCAATCAATTAAAACCACACTACTAGCCGGCGTTTAACTCTTGTATTAAGTAATAAGAAAATTCTAGATGACGCTTCTTTCAGATAGCATAATAACATGTGCAATGCAATTTCAGACTAAAATCGATGTCATACTAAAAGTTACGGTTCCACATTGCTATGTAGAAATTTTTAAATGTCGACATGCAACCGTGTTTCAAAATTTTAAAAAAATGTCTCCGGAATAATATTGCCAATGAGTGAGATTAGCCGAGCGCAAGGCTAGCTATTCTTGTTGCGGAAAGTCGATATCGTGTATATTTGGATGGATGATCGGCGAGGGCGTGAAATGTTTTAGTTCGCCCCTTCTATCAAAGAGGCTTCGTCTGCATGTGCAAAGTGATGATACTTTCGACCAGTCATACGAGATCGGATACAATGTATCGCGTAATAGATAAGAAGTTGAAATAATGTTATAAGTGTAATTTTCCATTAATGTTGGTCATAAACTCCTTCGTAATAGTACTAAGTGTACGACCATCATACATGTAACTTAGTTGATTTCCAGTATATTTCATGCTTGGAACGCATCAATTTATTCTGGGACATTTTCCCCGGTTCAAATTTTGAAATTTAGGAGGTTGTTGAGAACGGATATACGCATGGCTCGTATCAGAGTACATGTTCATGTTGCTTAGTTTTTCCAGTAACTGATCGTAAATGTGCCATATAACAAGCAATTGGTCTTTTTAGTCACTTTCCAATGTAACTTAGAAGACATTTATTGAAAATGTTGAAATGTTTGCCGATAGAGCCAATTGTGCATACCCTTCCACATTTGTCATGAAAATTACGAACAAAACGTGGTCCTGAGTAGGGCCTACTATGTTAACAAATTGGCCGCAGCTCTTCCAATCGTCTTCATAGTTGATCGACCTAGGAAACCAGTATCGCATTCTAGTTAGACTACCTTGACCAATTGACTCACTAATAGGAAGTATACCTTCTGTTGAGCTCGTTTACAAATAGAGGTAGAACATCGTTTAAACACGCAACACTCTAATTCTAGAGGTCGTTGCTTCGGTTCCCGCCTCCGGCAATCATTGCAGTTTGCATTGTAGGTTTACCTCAACCAAGGTAAGTGCTGGTACGGTTACAGTCCTTGGACATTCCTCACGAATATCCGAGTGCCCAAGATTACCTAGTTTTTCATCTGACGAAACCTAGGAAACCAATAAGTACCTTATTTACAGCTGGCCTCATCAACCTTCTTTCCGTTTGCTCTAATTTTAATTAAGATGGAACGACTTTATTGATACTTTGTTGGGAGATGTGTGATTTAAAAATACGATAATCATTCTGTCTTTGGACTTTGGAGCCACCGTTACTCAAAGAAACGAGGCACATAATAAATTCTATGATTGTTCCGAATTATAGATTTGTTGATTCTCGCGTCGCCCTCGGTTGCAATCGTGTCCAACTTGTTTTGTCGGTCTTTCATAAAAAAAATCGGCCTAATTGGCCATTGTTCGCTCGTTAAAGGCGCGTTGGTGCTAGCAGGGTTATATTGGTCTGGTTTAAATTAAAGTCCACCGCTGAAAATCAGTTATGATTATGACTATTATGGGTATAGACGATAAATAAGAATCTATTTTATATTTATTCTGCATGTTGGTACTGCTGGATGAATGCCATGCGCCCGGACACAACCAAGGTACGGGTCAGGGAGAACCTGAGCCGTAGGCCTATATGTATAATATTTAGGAATATGAATAATACTGAACAAAACCTTATTAGGCCCTATGTGTGTTCGTAAGTCGCGAAACTGGAAGCAAAGATCTTTGCTGGAAGCCTAATATTGATGTTTGACTTATTCAGTGCCGAAGTTTACGAGGACAAGGGGTACTTTACCTTACATTATAATTATGTTCTTGCAATACTTATCACAAGCGCATGAAAATTTCAATCGTAAGTTTTTTATCCGTAACTCTAAAATACCCCCTTGCATTAAAATTTGATAAATATGCGATCGAAATTTTCAATGATCAAATTCTACGGAGCCCGTATGTATATATAAGTTGAGGATTATTAAAGACCAAACATGTGTAGACAATGAATATGTTAATTTTCCCATGTATTTTCAATACGAACATAAAAATATGTTAAAACTTTTAAATGTCTCGCTACCCGTTGATGACATTTTTTATTTATCGGGTTGTTTCGTAGCGGCGGTAGTGATATCTTTCTGTCGATCACTGTTTTGTCCTCAGCCATGCATGGGATCCTGTTCTAAAGTCAGTCACTAAACTAGAAACAATACAGTGTAAAGAAATCAACCCTATTGAGGAAGTTATCATAGATCCAGTCCAAGGGATTGTGCCGGTTCAAGAGGAAGATGTCTGGGGTGGAAGACTACGAAATAGGAAAGTTGTCTAGCAAATGATAATCTGACAGTGAATTTAGGAAGCTTATTTAGGTTAACCAATCAAAAAGCTTAAGGGAAAAAACAATAACAAGAAACAAGAGGAATTTCACAAACTTCATATCATATTTGTCCTGAAGAAGAAGACAACATGGTCTTCGAAACGTCGACAGAAAGATATCACTACCGCCGCTACGAAACAACCCGATAAATAAAAAAATGTCATAAAAATATGTATTCACATAAAGAAATCAGTTTTCCTTACAAAGTGTAAAATTATTTTTTAATTATTTTTACAACTATTATAGTTGTAAAACATACTGAGCTCGGCATGCAAGAGGAAGTTATATAACACGTATCTAGAAAATAATATTGTTTTTTCAGCCATTTATAAGGTACCCATGTTAAAACATAGTTGTAAACTGCTGTTGTGGTCTTCAACACTTAATTGTATAAGCACACAGTTATAAGAAACATCAGTAGGCATGGTGCCGGAAGTCCGAGGTTATGTCATTCAGGAATTTCCTCCATAATGTACCAAAAAAATGTCCTCTAACGAAAATAAAAACACGTTTAGATAGCTTGCAGCAAAAACAAATTAGTAAATAACTTCTGACATTGTTCTATATTATTGATTGCTATGGTCTTGGAGAAAAATGACCAAATATTATACCACTGTAGGGTACCTCATTTGAGATTTCTAGTCCAAGGAAGCTGAATAGCATTTAATGGTTGTAGTTTTGTTTTGTTTTTTTGTAATTATTATATGTTGGTTTCTCTGCGTAGTTGCATAAGAAAATGAGGCTAAAAATCTGTAGTTTTTTTCCACTTCCTTTGTCTCGTTTCGAATCACTTCCGCGAGTGTTGTTATGTAAGAAGAGCGATCTCGTTCTGCGATCTATGGAACTCGAACTTGCCGCGATCAAATCAGCTGCATAAGATCTTGAAGTGCGATCGGATATTACGTTCTTCAATAATTAGTTTAAATACTCTACTTTTCTAAACTATTTCAAATATAATTATATCGCAATTCCAATTAGTTATAGCTTACGATAATTATACAATCACATACTACATACAATTACATAATCTACGTCAAACGAGAGAAGCGAGAGAGTAACAAGTTTTTCTTTGTCACCTATTGTCGTGTGGATCCCAGTTTCCTGATAGGGGGTTGTATCTATAAAGTTATTTATGTTTTGCTTCTTATACATCTTGGCTATACTTTAGATATTTTCCTCTGATATTTTGTAACCGTTGAAGTAAGAATAATTAATAACCTTGGAAAGTAATGTTAGTATTATTTATTATAAAAATACAATGCAATAAATAAATAAATTGGCGGAGCAAAAATGACTTGAAAATCAACACTGGCTCGAGTGCATGTTTCATACTACCGTGACGAAGTAGTATGAAAGTCACGTCTTGGCCCATGCACCGTGTATAAGATGTGACCGTACGATGACCATGGGCCGCATAGCTCATCCATTTCTAAAAGACTCAAAATTAATCTCGATTGTACTAACTGGAATACGTGATCAATGAAAACAATCTGCATTCGACGGAATTCATAACTAGTAACCTTCGACTTTCTACGCCCGCCACCTTCGATCGCAGCTATGATTGCATATATTATTTCTGGGACTGCTACTGCGAGTGTATAACGCGGAACGGCCGGGAGTCAAACGTTGCCCTCGATATCATCAAGCGGTTTTTATGCGTCGCCGTAAAGACGTGCAAATGTGATAATATAACATACTCGATTTGTTATTAAAGTCATTGACAAATAAATGATTTATTGTGATATCATATTTATTTTAGCAAAATTTTACTGGAAAACACGAATCAAAGAGTAAACTTGTAAGACATAATACTTTATAATATATCCTAGTACAACACGTACTGATACGGGACGGGAGTACTCAAAATTGTATTATCATTGGATGAGCGAAGCGAAGACTTCAATTTCACCGACCCCCCAAAAAATTTAGCTCGGTGTTTTTTTTTTTTTTTTTTTTTTTTTCGTTTTTTCTGTCTGTTTGTTCGCTCTCTACCGGGCAAACGGCATATGCGATCTTGATGAAAATTTGACACGACCTTCGTTTTTCTCTGAACTTAGACTTGCCACGTTTTTGGGTACAATCAAAGAAATATTTCTCATGAATATCGTACTTTTACGATTTTTTTCGATTTTTAGTGCGATATTTTCGTGCCATTTGGGCCAATTCTGATCAAACGGGTGGGGCTACAACGTTCATATTTCACATGGACATTAAGGTAATGGTGATGTATTGCTTTCTGAAAGAAAAAGTTGAAAAAGTTAGCCAGAATCGAAGAAATAAAGCTTTTAATATACGTTTTTTTTGACTTTTTGTGCGATATTTTCGTGCCATTTGGGCCAATTCTGACCAAACGGGTGGGGCTACAACGTTCATATTATACATGGACATTAAGGTTATGGTTATGTAGTACCTTTTGAAAGAAAAAGTGGAAAAAGTTAGCCAGAATCCATAGAAATAAAGCTTTTAATACAAGTTTTTTACGTAAATAATACCAATTGACAAGAAACAAAAGAAACTTGACAACATTCACCTACAATGCGTAGGCAGCAAAACAAAGCACTTGCAAAAGTAAAGATATCTCACGCAAACTAAAACCTTTAAAAAGCTCATCCATCAACGCGGCGGGACTTTAGCGTTTTCCTAGTTAGTTATAACGCGCTTATTTCTGCACTCAAATATCCTTGGCGGGGGGTGCAAAGGGGTGCGCAAACTCTAATTGTTTACGGACATTTGGTATAATATGTCCATTGGTCTACACCACTTTTTTTGTCTACATCGACAAATCGTATAACTGGACATTTTGGGTCTAGTATTTTTTGGTCTACAGTTATTTCGTCTAGTATGTTATTGTGGTCTAAGAAAACATTTTGGTCGAATCTCTTAAATATAAAGTTCGAAATTTAAATTTTACATAAATAATTATACGACAAAATGAAAGTCTATTTATTTGTAGCTTTCAGCAAAAAACAAAAATTTTAACAAAAAATATCCCTGTTATCAAATCAATCAATCGATCTAAACCCAATGTAGTAAAATCATTTTATTTCTTCCTCGCCAGGCAAAACTTCCTCACTAAATAAGGTTACTTTGTAACTTACAGCTTTTAAAACTTGTATTATGTCGTTTGATAATTTTATATGTGATAAGATAACCGTTAATGTTTGAAATAGGGAAGTGGTATCATAGAAGATCCAATACAATGTCAAGACAAAATTACTCAGAGTAAATGACGGTCCAGACAAAGTCAACAGACGAATTGACGTTTTCGTTAGGGCCTAAATTAGAAGAAATGTCTTAAGGGGGTATTTAACCGCTAAACGCAAAAAATACATTTCATTCAGGCTAACTAGTAATGAATTTATCAATTAACAGAAAAATTATTGGGGCCACCATGACCTCCCAAAAAATTGTCAAACATGACATTTTTCGAGCTAGGTCCCATCGGCAAAAATCTCCCATAAGAAATAACATGGGGACGATCTTTATGCCCCGTGACCTTGGAGAATTTTGGTCCAAAAAAATATTGGCCATTATTGACGTACTCGACAGCCTTTTATGTAAATTCTCTATATTTTGTTTTGTAATTTGGGCAAGTAGTTCGGTCAAAAGATGCCGATTACCAAGATGGGGTGTGATTTTGGAATGCATATTTTTGCGTGTTTGAGGGTATATTTGGGCACAGTTTCAAGACACGATGTTATAAAGGGGCATTTTAGATTGGTATTATGCTCTAGTATCTATGTGGACCAAAAAAGAAGCAGGTTAAAGCCGATTTAGGAAATTTTCCAAAACACCAATTTTCGCCAATTTCTGGATCAAAAAAATTAAAAAATTCGTGTTAAATCACAGTTACAAGATATAATTTTTTAAACGGTCATTTAAGTGTAGTATTGTGCTATAGATCACGTGGTAAAAAATAATTTTTGGGGTTTTTAGCCCCTTTAAGACCAAACAAATTAGACCAAGTGTACCGTGCAGAGGACGTAAACATTAAAACTTTCTGAAGGATAGTCCAATCCCCCTAACCCGAGGGTTGACGATTTTTTTTAAAATTTTTGTTGAAGGGCAATGTCAACAAAAAGCGCATGTCAATCGGAGGTCATGTTCGGTTTTTTATCGTGACACACGCACACACGCACAGACGGACGGACAAACGAAAAAAGTGATGCATATAGGGGAGTTTCGTTCCCTTGTATCGTAAAAAGCGAATACAAATAAAAAAATATATTAAAAATCGAAGATAAGTAGGCCTACTGAATACCCTATTTCAATTTGACAGAAATATATTAATTCACACGATTATTGATGATGATATTTTAATTTCTCTACTATTGAACGTGTGTTTAGTTTTCCTCTCGTGTTTTAAAAATACTATGTAACTCGATTGTTTATCTTCAACTCGCTATGATATTACAACCTTGTCCTTAACCCACTTTTTTTTACTTGCTAGACATCTATATTTTATCCACCTATGCTGTACAAGTCACGACAACTGCAAGCACAAGATTTCAAATAGATTTTAGTCTGCAATTTCATGCCCACATACGAAATTGTTGTATTGTTTTAAATTATTTTATTTGACATGCCTACGCATAGGTATTCACATCTTTTGATTGTGCGATTAACTGGATGCATGGCCAAGGTTGTGTTTTAAGGTTATACACGCGACAACTTCCGAACCTTCGATGGGATATGTCGGGTGAAGGTCTGCGATCATATCAATACTTTCAATAACAGTCTAACTAATAATTAAGTATATTCGTGAAAAACTTGTAATGTATTCACTAGTTGGTTACTACGAGTGAATATTCGACCTTAACCCGAAAATGGTTGCAATTATTTCAATTAGTTTGATAACACGTTTTGAACTAGTGCCAAGTTTGAATTGCGGTGGTTCATCCGGATGGAGCGCAGCAGGTACGAAGCTTACGACTATAAGGAGCGAGGGCTCGATTCTTTTTATCGCCGTCAGGCTCATCTATATCTCGACTCATCGTCTCGAATAATAGAGCTGAATTGCATAACATCAAAACACAATGGTTTTATCAGACCTACCCCCAAAAATCGATAAACATGGGCCAAAATGAAAAATATCTAAACATAAATTATAAGCATTTAGTAAACAGAACGCTTTATACTCAATGATTCAATTATATCGGGCATTTCATTGCGAGAAAGACGGTAGCTTGGCCTAATGTGTGACGTAGTTTGGAGGAATTTCACATTCTCGGTGAAATCAATCAAAATCCATCAAGATTATATGAAATTGGAACTAACAAATAGGCCTAGAAGCTAGAACTCTTGGCCTGAGTTCTGTTAGTTTGTTTTAACTTTATGTTCGACAAGAAAGATGAATGTCCACGATATAAGTAATTGAATAGAAGAAATAACCTCTTCACTGCGTTTCTTTGATTAATTTCATTTGCAAATGCGATTCAAGATGTTTTCTTCATATGTCGTGTCTATTATAAGAATTGTAGCGTGCCATTTAAATCTACGTACATAATTTGATCTCCGTTATAATCATACAGTTTACCGTTATTGCAGACTGTTGAGACTAATACCGAAGATTACAGTTGGTAATACAATACTAATTATAGCACAAATATTATATCGTTCAATTACTTGGACTACTTCCTTCTGCATCCTACACCTTGAAGAACCCTGTACGTAGGAGATTTTGTTCATCTTTGCAGTAGGTTATTTAAGGCCCAAGTCCCACTAATTGGTTTAGTTATAAGGGGGATATGACATACGTGTTAAATTGTTATTGCAATTGTTATAACAAAAACAAAATTCTTACGACGGACAAATCAGACGTCAATAATCCTTTTCGACTAATCAAAAGAAGTAACTTCATTATGACAGGCTACTAACACATTACTTATCAGGATATCGGATTTCTTATAACAAAAACAATTAAAAACACGGTTGTGGGAACTGGGCCTTACACGTTGTTACTATTATTTTTTATTATGTTATATGTATCTTACCAAAATTAACAACGATTTTGTATATCCAAGTTTACTATTCAATCAAAAATCTTTAAATGCTGCCTTGTATTGATTTGCAATACTTATAAGATGAGACATACGCGAGAGGACAACAGCTGATTTGTGTGCAAGTGCTAGAAACGCATTAGAAACTATAGAGAGGACAGATTGTGGGTGGATTGTGTCTAACTATGATATGAAATGAGGAACTGATCAGTCTTAGGATAAGGTAAAAGGTTAAACATGCAGGATGCCGGAAGGGAAAGAAATATTAGGTGAGGCTGGGCTTGGGATGCAGATCTCTTCACTTTCTTCAGGTAGACGATGAAGTTTTTATACCCGGCGTGCTGGCGGAAACTGAGTTATTTCATAACGTTTTGATCAGGCACATTAATGCTGTTCGTCTCCCGTTGATGCAAGCACACTATTCGAGATGAAGTACTGCTTCGTACATGTAAACAAAAATATTGTCGTGGTTGTGATGTGACAACGAATGTAGGTTAAACCTATCAGGGAAGCTGTCGCGCCTATACGGGTTTCGAACCCACGCCTCTTGGTTCCATACAGCATGGACCCGCGCTTAAATATTTTTTTAGTGAGTCAGAATCTATTTTTCATTGGTTTGAACATCAACAAATATATGATGCCATTATAATTGTTGGATGAGCGAAGCGAAGACTTGAATTTTCACTTACCCTGAGAAAAATAACTCGGGTGTTTGTTTGTTTGTTTGTTTTGTTTTTTGTCTGTTTGTTCACTCTCTACTGGGCAAACGGCATATTATGCGATCTTCATTAAAATTGGAGGGTACCTTCGAAATCTGCCAAGTTTTTGGGTGCAATCGAAAAAATACTTCTCATTAATATCGTACTTTTACGATTTTTTCCAATTTTAATGCGATATTTTCGTGATATTGGACCCGCGACCGGGCAAACGGCTACTCCGATTTTGATTAAACTTTATGGGAACGTTTGAAATCACTTATAAGTTATAAGTTAGATATGCTGTGATTTTATAGATGAAATATTTCTCATAGAAATAGTACTTTTAGGGCAACGATAATCAACCATAAAAGCTCATCCATCAACGCGACTGGAAAAAGCATTAGCGAAGTGGCCTAGTAATATTTAACTACGATAATGCTTTATGATAAATGGGACTTGGTATTCCATAGTTCCAAGTACCTATAGCAATATTGTTTTTGTTATGTTTTTTTTTCACAATGTCATAACATACTGGTTTAGTTCTTATGTCTACGTGATAAGTGGTTTCACCAAAGGAATTTAGAATACTCTTAAAAACCAGTCTACAAGAACACACAGCACGTGCCGTCAGATTAAGAGGACTTCACCGGTGACTACAGACGTATTTGACAGTTGACTATTTGGTTTCAAAATGTAAATACAACATTTCTGAAGCTTGTTTATGTTTTTGAACGTCAATAGTTTATAAACGCATAATGAAAGCATTGTGTATTGTATTTATAACAATTAACAAAATGTACTCATAGTAATTCTTTAGAATTATATTCTTTAGAATATTATATTCGACATGACTGTGGACTAAGTGTTTCTAAAATTAATACATTATTGATTTAGAAGACCGAAGAATAATTTTAATACTATGTTCATATTCATTTTATTTTTGTGGTTAGAGTGGGTAGAATGTTTAAGTGGCCTATTCGAACTATATTTGCTTCATGACAAAATGGGAACATTAAACTCTAAAGCAAAGCAATATACAATGTGTGCACACTGTAAAAAACATGTCAACTTTGCTGGTTGTTAGTTTAGTCGTTACATAATATTCAAATGCACATGAATAATACAATCACTTCAAACTTATTATTGATTGACTATTGTGTTTCATAACTATTTCCAAATAGTTAAATTCCAAAGAAACTCTCATTTATTTTGGCTTTAAAACACCAAGGGAATATTTGGATTGTAGCCTACTACTTACTCATGCAATCACTTATTAAGTTCTAGAGTGAATACTTAAAATATGATAATATTTTACATAATTTTACATTTCCGAATATTTGGTAACATTTTCAAATGAAAATTAAAAAAACTCAATAATTGTCTTGTAAGACGTACGTATTTTATTTTATAGCCATTGTTAATTCAATCACACACTTTCGAAATGGAAGTGAATTCAAATCATAGAATGAATCGCCGCCTAATCAAGTACCGGTAGGCCTAAGTTAAATGTAACGTTTGTTTTCAGTTTTAAACAATAATTTGATTTGCAATGTTATTTAGTAGTAAGCTAGCCATAGATGATAAGATGAATGCTATTGTAATAAATGTCCCCACTCACCTTTCGTCTCGTTGCTGTCAATGATATGAAGAGTTGCCCGCCGCGATGTGTAGGTAGTGCAGGCTTATAAGTTATGACACCACTGGGGTACGAGAGCAAAAACACCGGCGTGCTGTACAGGCGAGTGCTGAGCTCCAATTGGTCCTTCGGTGAAATACGAGAAAAGAAATGTAGGGAGTCGAACAGACTTTCTTCCACAATTTTACGGAAGGAACTAGGATATTTCGAAATCAAGTTTTCTTATGTAACCCGCACGGACGGTTGGTCTGGTGTTGTATTGAGAGAAAGAGAGATATAGAGAAAAACAAAAACAAGAGAGGGATAAAAAGATACACTCTTAGCTTCCTATGTTCTCATCATGATGGTAGTAGTACGAGCATGAATATTTCGTAACAAAATAAATCCGTATGATTGAGGCTTTTGTTTTTATCCTAGTAAAAAGAAAGATCATAAAACGAAACTAAAAAAAATATTTCTCGCGAAATCTGTTGGTATGTTACGAAGACCGAATGGTCGAGAAGAAAGGCGGATATTTCGAGAGCCTACGGATTGGTGTATGACTAATTGATGCTGATAAGGTGTGTTAGAAAACAATAACACTTAGCTATAGGCTTACTTTCACTGAATTTAAGACAACTACGAAAATATGGATCATGTTTTCTTCTGAAAGTTTTTGCTCGCTCGTGTACTTGAGCGATCACCCGGGTCGGGTGATTTATTTGCTAATGCACTGTACGAGCTTTGTTAAAACCACTTGTTTCATTAATTTAATGATTGTAAATTGTAATTAATGGGGAAACGTGTACTATCTCGACCTAGTATATTCACAACAGCTGATGTTATCATTTTAGTAGACCAAACCAATGTAAACCCACCCATTACGAGTGTTACGACTAAAACCACTGGTTGGTTTTCAAGGGATGCTCAGAATAATATGACAAAATATTAAGTTGATTCAAAAATTTAAAAGCACTAATAAAACACAGTTCCAATCGTTATGATTGATAATCGAATGGTGTACATTTTATTGTCAGTTTAAAATAATAAACAAGTAAAGAATAATAACTTTAAAAGTAACGAATTGTTACAAAAAAGTCTTGCACGAAAAGAAAAACTCTCTGCATAAAATAAATGTTAAACCTTTTGAAATTTACTTGGTTCAAATTCTAAATTTTCTAAAATATATGCCTACTATAGTCTAATAATATAATTTGAATAAACTACTAGCTGGCTTTTACCCTGTAGTGAAATGAAAAGTTCAAGATACCATAGTCTGCATTGTTTAATATTTGATTTAATTATTTTTACAAATACATTTCATTTCTATACAATTTACAAAAAAAAAATCGTCTTACGTATTTTGTTTGGATCTAAGACATTACCCTTCATCACCGCTTCATCCGTATCTATCGCCGCCTTAAAACGACAACAACCACTACGTCCTATCATTGAACATAATAATTGTGAACAATAAAAGTACTCCATCTTTCAAACAGGAAATACATTTTTACAGTAGGCTTAGATTATTACGATAAGCGTTCTGATTAGGTTATCACAGGAGACGAGACATAGGTTGGAAACTTGGAGGGAGGGGTGGGTGCATGGATGGGTGGGGAGTTTTCTTCTGATAACTCCCGTCATTCCCGCCCTGACCTTTGGCTTTGGGTGAACTATTGTATTTGTTAATTTGTGGCCTCATTATAAAACAGGACAAAATGTCCCACAAGTGCAATAACCAAACCATAACGCAACAATAAAATATCAAATTAGTTACAAAGATGACTATAAAAATTATATAACCGTGAATGAATGAATGTGTGTGTGTGTGTGTGGTGTATGTATGTTTCAGTGTTATATATATATATATATATATGATGTTTTACCTTGGCTTTATTTTAAAAAAAAATGGTGTAGTCACTTTTTTAATTTCTATCTAAAGTATTAATATAAATATCGATAAATAATTGTATGTGCATGTACGAGCGACTGAAGACATTAGTGAAGTCTTAATTAATGGCACATTTCTCGTTGTGTCATTTTATTTACACAGTCATTATTCATGAAAATATGGTGTCGATATTCATGGGGTTCGATCGACCAAAAGCAACCAAAATACGTTGCGGAAGAAACGCCCATTCTGTAGGCACAGAAGCTAATGCAGAATGACTGCAGAACAAGTTTTGTTGTAAAGTTGTCTTCAAGCTTTGATTATACAAACATAAAACCCCGTAAATTAATTTTCAGCAATGGCATGCAAATTCTACTGTCATGTTATGATGTAATTTGTACTCTTTATTGGACGTCACCAAATGATTACCCAATTCAGTTAGCTAATAGTACTAATATGATAACGATGCGTGTTTTTGCTTATTATTTCGAAACGCACGTGTGACTTTAGTTTCTAGAAAGCAAAAAATATTGACGTGATCCATCATTGATGAAAGTCCGGTGTTATATTATATAACTTTCCATTTTCAAATAGCTGACCTTGAAATGTGACCACGATCTGGGCAGGATATGGATGGCTGCGGGCCAATGTTCCATTTCTTTAAAAATAAGATTAGGCCTACTTTATTTAATTATATGAATTACACATTAACGAGTACATTCATTTAACGACATTTGATTTAAATCTTATTCACCTATTCACACGTGGATTTGTTTGTTTTGTGTGGCTCGTTGGTCTTGTGTGTGGCTCGTTGGTCTTGTTGTGTGCTCGTTGGTCTTGTGTGTTACGTTATCTGCTTCCAATGCAGAAGGTCCAGGGTTCGATTCCGCTAAAGTCAGAAGTTTTTTAACTTCTGATTTGGACTTAAGTCCATCAGTTCTTGTCTTAGGAGTATGTAAACGGTGACCTTGGAAACGTCCTAAAACGAAGCCAATAATAAATTTCAGAGTTGTTCTGAATCGGCCTTGTTGATTCTGGCGTTGATTCGCGGGTGTTCGCACTGTCCATACCACTGATTGCTATATTCCTATTAAAAATATCGATCTTTGGTTGGTTATCGCTCACTCGTCGATTGCGTCGGGGCCTGCAGGGTTGGCTTGGTCGCTTTGATTTAAAGTCCCCCACTGAAAATCAGTTATACAGTTTATAACTGAGTGGGTAGACTCTAAATAAAATTTATTTATTTTTATTTTATTTATTCATAAGTCACGTCAAATGAGTACCGGTAGCGACTTTTGATCGATATACCGGAAAATGATTTGATATGGATCGCTGATCAACAATCGTTTCGTAGTTTATAGTATACCAGTGTCCACAAAGAAGTTTCCCTGCCTTTATCGACTCTGGTACTATCAAGGTATTACATGACTAACTAGGGAGCGAAGCTCCATATGCATCACTTCTGTTCGCCACTCGACAGTTAACATTATATAAGCGTAGGCAATTAATACACCTTCCGCTAATTCAAGTTTGTTTATATTATGGCTTTATGAATGAGCTGGATTGTAAACCAAAATTGAAGTATATTTTCCTTAGCAATACAATCTATTTCAGTGTCAATATATGTAATGGAGGCGTCAGTAGGTATATGATGTGTAGGGGTAATAAGCGAGTTTTCATTTTATGTAAGCAAATTCAATAATTAAAAAACAACCCAAGAAGACATGGATTTTCATTCACAAAATTCTCATTAAACAAAATTAACCTGCGCGTTTACATTGATTTGAACGTTGAGATTTAGTATGAAAATTTGTGTAAAAATCTGTGCACTTGGAATAAATTCCCCAAGTTTATAAAATTAGTAAATTACGGAGATTTTCCGATTTTTAAATTAAGAATGGATTAATTAATTGAGAAATACATATATTGGATCTCATATAGATTGATTCTTTAGCCTACATCACACCACAATACGGGTACACAAGAAGAAAAAAAAACAATTTTACAAAGCTTTGGACTGCTGGCATGTTGCATAGTACAGTATTTTAAGAAGATTGTATCCAACCAAATACAAAAATTTGTAAAAAAAAAAAAAACGGCAGCCAAGCTCTCCTTCAAAAGTCTTCGGCTGTGAATGCTGTGAGATATAGAAGTTGAGCTAAGCTTTTTATTCTTTCTCCCTAGTTTCGCTTTGAAAATAAGTAAGATCATTTCGCCTGTTGACGAGCGCCAAGCCAACGATTTTTGTGGTAAAAAAGTAAAATTTTTAAACTCGAAATCATAAAAAAAATGGCTTGGCCATTGAATTTGGTTCATGGCCAAGATTGGCCACTCTGCAACACGGCCAGTTTTATTCAAATTATTATTTTACTAGTGGTAAAAATTCACAATAGTAGTCTCAATTTATGTGACATTTCGGAGCAGTGTCCAATTAGGCAATAGCTTCTTTACAGAGCTTTGCCTATCATCTTTTGCCCCCTTACTGCAGAATACCTTGAAAAAACTTTGCGGATTGAACCAACATCATAAGCCAGGGCCACACAATTTATATCCAATATTAATTATCTTGCTAGTGACAGCTATGCAGAAAATGTATGATTAACTAACAAGCCAAAATAATATGCAAGTGTACTAAAATGGCTAGGTATGAGTAGATGAAAAGTCATTTAAAACTAAAACGAAACTAAAAAATATATAAATTCGTTGAAGGGGGATCAAAATGTGCTTGTTAGGCCCTATACTAGGGAAACGCCAAAGTCGTTGTAAAACGAGTGAGTGAGCAAAGTGTTGAGTAGGGCCTACCCGGGAACGTCCCCTTTCCTCTCCTATATACCTAAGGCTGGATCTAGTCCAGTATGGGGAATGATACCGGGTACTCAACACATGGCTCACTCACTCGTTTAACAACGACTTTGGCGTTTCCCTGGTATGTTGCAGGCTGTGGCCTTTTTTACATAGGAAAAATCTAAACATGCTATCGATATTTTTTTTAAATCACATTTTTATTTATTGTAGGTGAAAATTGCAATGGATCTAGCTGATTTTGCTAGCAGTTCTCTGTAAACTCGCACCGGATGTCTGTTTAAAATTTCAGCGCAATCCGTTCCGTGATTCGGCTGATTTTCGACGTACAGACACACAGAATCACAGAATAAGCGTTGTTTGAGTTGAACGGAGACACTCAGTCGCTCCACTTCCTAGTTTAATCAATAATGTTATTTTGTGTTAAACTCAAAAGGATTGTGGGTTCATATTTAAATAAGACAAATAAAACAGTATAGTAGTAGTACTAATTTGTATATTTTATGTAAAAAAAAATCAAAACCTGGAACATTTTACATTTTATAACAATACAATTTTTCTGAAAATAAATTATCAAAAAATTAGACAGGTTGGTAGACAATGTTAAACACCGAATTGGAATAATTATGTTAAATAAATATCATAACACCATGGTACAAAATTCACAACAAAATAGTGACTCAATAGATTTTATACTGTACACTATATTAATAGGGCAATCTATAAAAATGTCAAACATCCTTCTATCCTGAATATAATGTACACTCCATTTGACAACCCAAAGATGGGATTCTTCATTCATTCAGTTTCTGCTTGTTACTGGTATTGACTAAGGAAGAAAAGAAGAAAGGAAGCAATTATGTGGAAATAAAAGTATGTAGGGTTCTGAAATAATCTAAACATTAAAATTTATCATATAAACACTAAACAGACTAAACTACTCTCTTGAGAACTGCAAGGAAAAAAGTAGACTAATAGGTAATAACTAAAGTATAGCTGCTCTGACATCACCGGCGGGCTAGTTCTAGTCAATCAGCGGCCCCTAATTAAAAATACTGATCACTGATCATTGGCCCGCCGATTCCGCCTACATCTGCATTCTTCTGATGGAGCAGCTTTAACAACAGTTACTGAGAAACAAGCAAATAAGTGATAATCACGCCATGTGGTAGACATTGATTTATCGGATTTTATCTAAGGGTGTCAATGCGTTGTATGCAATAGAATAGTTTTAAATTTAATAGCCCAGAAGTACAGGAAAGTAATAATAAAATTATACAAAACTAGGCCCCACTACCAGGACACAACTAGGTACTATACTGGTACACTACACGAAAGCACAACTAAAACTTATTTAACCAACACAATATGCAATGTGTTTGTCTATACTACCTACTGTCTATACACTGTACAGAAATAGAAAACATAATTTTTAGAGAATATACATTTTGAATAAACCTAACATGATTCATATTTATTTTCATTCTGATTTATGACTTTATGAGTCACTAAAAATAGTAAATAAATAAAATTAAAAAATGATTTTTCAAATGGAAGAAAATCGAAGGGTTATTGTCAAGATACAAGCTTAGTACAGACTACAGACATATTATATAGGCTACCAAAATGAGCATTAATTATGTAGTATATTAGTGAGAATTTGGTACAGTCAAAAGTCATTACAATTCTCAAGTCATGTCTTTAAAAACATTACTAATATAACAAGTGATTTTGTTGTTCCTCGTCAAGCTGCTTACAGTAAGTAGTACAATTACATTATCAAATTTGATCATTATAAGTAGGGATACACAACGATAAAATTAACATTAGCAATAACGATAATCAAAAGGTAACTGCATTATTGCTCAATAATAAGTAATAACGATACAAGTTGTCACACTTTTACCAACTGATAGCGAGATCAAGATTGAATGTCTAAAAAAGTCAAACACCAAATGATTTTGGTCTAAGATAATGTGAAATAAATGTCAAATCATTATTATCATTCACACAAAACAAGAATCTAATTGTGGTTCAAGTACAGACCAAGTCTTTTTGTAGAAACATGCATGTTGATAGTATTTTTATTATCGACTATCGGAATGTTTTTGAATACCGGTACCTATCGATTATTGTGTGCATCCGTTATTATGATATAAGTACTGTCATAGGCCTATAGCATGATCATTTTAACCAAAAAAATATTTTTTTATATTTCAGTCCCTTGAAGCTTGTCGTAATGACTTTTAACTGTACAAAGAAACAAAACATGGAGCCATTTTACCCCTGCCTGGGTCCAGGGTAGAATTAGGCCCTGAGCATGGATCTGCTAATCATAAACAGCAAGGAAAGAGATAAAGTCTATCACGCAAACATCAGCTAGTAAGTAATAAGTAGGGGAGTATAAACTCCCCAAAACTAGAGGCGAGCTTGGCTGCCGTCGTCGGGTAACCATCTCTCCCCTTGACGACCTCAACAAAGCCAACATCACGAGTGATGTCAAAGAGTCAAAGACTGATGACAATTACGTGAGAACCCTCCCCTTTCCTCCCGACTGGTTCTGACCAGCATGGACCTTTCCTTCAGACGTCCCCTAGGTTAGAGTGGAACATACTGTATATAAATAAACCATAAATAAATAAACAAAACAAATGTACTGGATTATGATAGGAATGCAAATAGCCTTGACCACATATGATTTCAAATCAGAACCATCTTCCGTACCATGTTGGATATTATGTGGCAACTGGTAATAGAGTAGTTTTCTCCAAAACACTTCAGATGTTTAATATTGCTGCTAGTTTTCAATTTAACTTCTAGTTGCAAAGCATGAAGAAGCCAAAGAATTCCACTTAAAGAGTTGAAAAAATTACTTAGCATCCAAGTATTAGCCTGCCATCACTACAAGAACTTTGAACACAAGTTCAGTTTTTTAATTAGCACATAAAACTCTTCAACAGATTCCTTGAAATCTGTGCATTATGCTTAGGTCTAAAGAACTTACTACGTACAGTCGTCAGTAATGATGGAAAATTGATATTACTACATTGCAATACTAAGTATGGTAGGGACATGTTTGCTACATCTAGATAAGAATATTATTTTTGATTGTAATTTTTACTTCTCAGTCTACCAAACACAATTTATAGAACACTTTTAGGCAAGGACAACTAAGGGTAAATTACATAGCTGGTTTTGGCACGACTGTGTACTTCACACAACTGTGTGCACAAACTGTGTCATTCAACGTCAATTATTTAGCAGGGCAATATACCTTGATATCACACACATGGGCCAAACGTACTTTGTGAACTGAACCAACAATTTCAAACTGGCTTTCAATTACAATTTATTAAAAGGGGTATTACTGTATTATTACAAAAAAAAGCAAAAAGTAGAGAAAAACACCAATGTCTATGTGGTTTAAAACACAGACAAATGTTTATAAAAACAGCATTCATAACCAAGGTTAAACATGTACATATGAACTTGTGAGTTCATATTAGTTGAATGTACATAATATAATAATAGAGGTAGTGTACATATTGTATAACTAGGAAAACGCTTAAGTCCCGCCGCGTTGTTGGATGAGCGTAATTGGTGCATTGAGCTGCCATGTGTTATGCGGATTTTCTGTTGTTCTGTGAAAAAATCATTACTAATTTGAAGATTTTTTTAAAATTAAATTAAATTGAATAAAAAATTAACTTAAATTTTTAATTTTTTTAATCGTAATTTTAAAAAAAGAAAAAATCGTAAAATTGCGATTTTCGTAAGAATTATTTAATCGATTGCGCTCAAATTTCACACGAATAAATAAATTTATAAAATTAAGTTTCTGTGAAAAAACCATTACAATATGATAAAGCATGTAAATGTTATAAGTCAAAGAATTGTTTTAAAAAGAAAAAACACGTAAAATTTTGATTTTCATGAGAAATAATTTTTTGATTGCGTTCATATTCTTAATTGATGGACTTAAGGTTCTGTGCAAAAATCATAAAAATCGGATAAAGCATGTAGGTGTTATAAGTCGAAGAATTTTTTTTATAAATTGAAAACAATCGTAAAATTGCGCTCAAATTTCACACGAATAAATTTATTTATAAAATCAAGTTTCTGTGAAAAAATCATTACAATATGATAAAGCATGTAAATGTTATAAGTCGAAGAATTGTTTTAAAACACGTAAAATTTTGATTTTCATGAGAAATAATTTTTCGATTGCGTTCATCTTAATTGATGGACTTAAGGTTCTGTGCAAAAATCATAAAAATCAGATAAAGCATGTAGGTGTTATAAGTCGAAGAAATTTTTTAAAAATCGAAAAAAATCGTAAAATTGCGATTTTCATGAGAAATAATTTTCCGATTGCGCTCAAAAACGTGGCAGTTTTAAGTTCAGAGATTTCGAAGGCCTCCATAAAAGTTCATCGCAATTGGAGTATCGGTTTAGCTGGAATCGTGTTAACAAACAGACAAAAATACAAAAAAAAGAAAGAAAAAAAAAACATTCCGGATTTTTTTCTCCAGTGTAGTGAAATGGAATCTTCGCTTCGCTCGCTACGCTCATCCAATTATTAATGTGTATGTTGACAAATCCTTTCTTTCACTGAAAATTAGTTCTGTGACTGAGTGGGTAGACTCTAAATTACAAATTTATTTATTTATCCATGGTTTAATGTAATAACTAACTTGAAATAAAACATCACACACCAAATTTAAAACTCAATATTTAATATTGATTCACAATGTTTTGGAAAACTAGGTTTCCTTTTTTAAGGGATGGGTATTAAATATTAAACAAAAATCAATAAAGCGTCAAAAGCATTATTAAAAAAAAGAAATAGAAATAAAAGTCACACTACCACCATAATCTTTGCTGTTAAAGTGCCCCCCCCCAAAAAAAAAAAATAAAAAAAAAAAATAAATAAAAATAGTAATAGGCCTAATCAAACATAGAAAACTGCAATGATCCAATATTGCACTAGCCCACAGCATACTTTTAACAACAATAATACATTGCATATTTCAGTTTAGTTCTTATGTATTATACCAGTAACATATATTCAAAGGTCCTATATATGTTCATATGCGGCCAGCGACTGCTCTTACTAACAAATAAACAAACAGTTGTTTTAAAGTAAGCCTAGTAAGAAACGCGCATTGAGCAGTGCTATCAAAACGCACCAAGATTTACAATCAAACCTAACAATATTTTTAACTCTAGCATATTGCAGAGAATAATATGTAGGTACCTAGCTGCTAAAAATATATATTATCCTTTTTCAACATGAGCTTCAGTCATAACTCATAAATAAACAAAACTAGGGAATTTTTTAATGATGGAAACCCACAAGGATGTAGACCATTTGTTGCAAGAAAGTAAAATAAGTAACATAAGACGTATTTCCTATTCTGTAGGCTATGCCTAATTTCATTTAATACAGTAGCATGTATGTGCAGTCAATATGACTTGTAATTTCACACAAATTAATCTTTGAAATTTAGTAACAATTACAGTACCAATGGCCCAATTTAGTATTTTTATAACATTATATATTCCTATTTGCCATTTCAACTTACCGGTATATCATTTATTTACAATTACGAGGGAGTTAATATCTTAAATTACAATATTGTAAATTGTAATTGAAAGACTAATTGGAGTATACAATCAAAGAAGTGATGATCGAATGATGATGAAAAGAGTTCTCATTTGCACATATGCAGTAGGATTGGCAATGTTGGAAATGCTAGTAAAGGTACCTACTACCTACCTACATACAAGCAGGTGGCTAAGAAAAGAGATACAAGTAAGGTAGGGCCTATACAATGCGTGTAAAGTAGATATATCTAGTCTTATGACCAAAGCCATCACCATTACCATTGGCAAACAAACATTTACCTTGCTCAGCGGGAAAAAGAGAGCAGCTGAAGGGAATCTCTGGTCGGGGGTTAAGGGCACAGAAACTTAAGATTTGATACTTCATTCTTCAAACTAAAATATAAACAAAATATGTCACTCACACAATTGTTTAAGTAATAAAATAAAAAATTGAAGCAATTTAATGGCGTTTCATTCTTCTCTCCATTTTCCTTTGCTTCTTGTCGTCTTGTTCTTGTTGTAACGGTGCTTGCTCTTGGAAAAAGTATGGCGATAACAAGTTCACCCAGAGCATCCAAAAGCCTCGTAGAGGGGCCTACACAAATAAATACAAAATATTTGATATTATAAGCAGCAACTTGTGAACATAATGATAGGTGGAGATACTTATTATTTGTGCATTAATACTAGAGGTGGAGGCCCTATTAAAAGAATAAAACTTTAGTACCTAATACATACTTCAACTAGGTATGGAGATAACAAAATTTGTATTATAAAGGTGTAAAAGTTTACAATAGAATTCCTCAAGACATAAAATATGTTTACGATGCAAAACTTTGCAGGAGAGCTTGCTGTAAGCTAATTAAAGGAACAATGTTGTTAATTTTGCCTTTTGAAAGGTCAATACAGGAAAAGGAAATCAATGTAGTTTGTACTTTGTAGAGATATAGGCAAGGCCTAGAGTTCACATTTCATATAATATGCAGATTGTGTGCTTATTATTATTTAAGATTCTAGACCTAGGCCCCTACATACTATTATTTATGTACTGTGTAATGTATAATGTACCCACGCATACAACAAACTTGTAAATATACAGCCAAACACACACTCAAAAGAAATGAGATCTAAAAAAGATCTAAATGAGATCTATACATCCTTGAAAAGCTTGGCAAAATAGGATTTGCATGAACTTTAACGTTTAACTTTAATTTAATTGGCAAAATAGAATTTAGATGAACTATTAGTTACGTTTAAATTAATAGTTGCAAATTCTATTTTGTCAAGCTATGAGGCACTTTACGTTTATGAATTAAGAATGCGCAAATGTGGAAGGGTAGATGAGTTTGTGCCTTTTTTAGATCTCATTACTTTTGAGTGTGTAAGGTTTGGCTGTATATTTACAGGTTTTTTGTATGTGTGGTATCTCATTACTTTTTCAAGTTCTACTGCAAAATTATTTTTGTTAATCCATTGGAGTAGGGCTAAAATTTGTTACCTACAAAAAAACTACCCTAGAAATTCCATTTAATTTGCAGATATTTTTCTGTAGAATAGTGTACCAGGTAAAATGTAATTATTACTAGGAAAACGCTTAAGTCCCGCCGCGTTGTTGGATGAGCATAATTGGTGCATTGAGCTGTCATGTGTTACGCGGATTTTCTGTTGTTCTGAGAAAAATTATTACTTAGTCGAAGAATTTTTTTAATTAATCAAATAAAATAAAAAAATAACTTTATTTTTTAATAAATCTATATAATAATAATCTATATTTTTAATTAAAAAATAAAAAATAGTAAAATTGCAATTTTCATAAGAAATAATTATTCGATTGCGCTCAAATTTAACACGAGTATATTAATTCATGAAATTAAGGTTCTGTGAAAAAAAATCATTCTAATAGTTCCAATAGGATAAAGCATGTAGGTGGTACAAGTCAAAAAATTGGTTAAAAAAAGAAAAAACCCGTAAAATTTCGATTTTCTTGAGAAATAATTTTTCGATTACGCTCAAATTTCACACGAATATCTTAATTCATAAAATTAAGGTTCTGTGAAAAAATCATTACAATCGGATAAAGCGTGTAGGACTGTAGGTGTTATAAGTCGAAGAAATTTTTAAGAAATCGAAAAAAATCGTAAAATTGCGTTTTTAATAAGAAAAAAATTCCCGATTGCGCTCAAAAACGTGGCAGTTCTAAGGTCAGAGATTTCGAAGGCCTCCATAAAATTTCATCGCAATCGGAGTATCGGTTTAGCCGGAATCGTGTTAACAAACACAAACATACGAAAAAAAAAGAAAAAAAAACATTCCGGATTTTTTTCTCCAGTGTAGTGAAATGGAATCTTCGCTTCGCTCGCTACGCTCATCCAATAAAGCCATTTGAAGAACAAATCCAAAAAAAATTGTTGTGTGAAATAAATAACACTTTATTGAAGCAGTACCAACATTTTAAATCATGTAATGTCACATAAAAAAGTGGTAGGCCTACAGCAGTGGCGTCGGAACAGGGGGGGCAAGGGGGGCATTGCCCCCCCCTAATTTTCATGGCGTGGGGGCATAGGGGGGCAGATTTTAGAGTTAAAAAATCAAGACTTCTACTCTACTTTTTGGGAAAAAAAACGTCTATCCGACTATTTTTATAACCAACCACCTGTCTTGTATTGTGTGTTGGTCATTCACTTCAGTAAGAGTGGTCACGTGAATCAGACTCACGTCTAATCCAAACATCCCTTTGAATGATTTGCTAGAGTTATTGGCAGACGCAAGTTGGGATTTGGTTCGCGCGTGTCGCATCGTTATGCGTTCATTGTTCAGTCATCTTTGGAGTGGTGTATAGTGACTGTGATTATAGCGAAGTGGCAAGTGGTAAGATTATTCCTCTTAGAGTGTAAGTAGTGTAGTGTGAAGTGAAGTGTAAAGTAAAGTGTAAGTGTTTATGTAGTGTGTCGTGTTTAATGGTGTTAAAGATTAAATTGATTTCGTAATTTTAAATATGAAATGTAATAAACAGCCTTTAGTTACTATTTTTTTTAAAGAAGAGGGTAAAACAAAATATGTTTGCCTTATGCTTCGTGATTTCATTAAAAAAAAATGTTGTAGGCCTAATTTATTAAAAGGGGCCACTTCACGTTTTTTTTTGAGTTCTTAGATCGCAGATAGTTGATGTAGGCTAAAACATCGTTTACAGAGTCCGAGTGCAGTTAAAACATGACGAAATAACTGTAGTATAGTGAAATGTTTTTCGCCTTCGGCGAAAAGAGACCTCCGGGGCTGGGGCTTCGCCCCAGACCCCAACTATACCCTACAAAATCTACTGATGGATTTGCCCCCCCCAACTTTCAAAACGTTCCGACGCGCCTGGCCTACAGTCTGTTCAAAATCAAAGCTTTTAAATATGGGGGGTAAAGTTTAGCCCCCCCCCCCCAAATAATATAAATTTGAATATTTTTTTCAAATAATTGTTTTAGTAAATAGGTAAATACTTTGCATTTAAAAAAAATAAGTTCATGACACATTGGCCTAGACCTACTATTTTTTTTAAAAGTAGGGGCTACAGTCAGGTCTAGAATTAGGAAATTTTTTGTAGGTATTTCCACATTGATTTTAGTTACATTTAAAAAAAATAACAATATAATGTTTGTTTTAGAAAAAATCATATGAAGTATCAATTTGGAACTTTTTTATGTTAGGCCTACTTGCAACAAAATGATCATTACGATTTGAACGTAATTGGGGATACAAGAGTTGGCCGGAAAGGGATAGATGGCGGACCAAATAACGAAGCGTCGAATGAAAGAGGAACATGTTGGATAGGGTTAAGGAAAAACTCTGGGATGACAGGAATTAGTTGAGGAATTATTAGAAATGCGTTCATGATAGATAAACAGGAAAGAAAATGAAGAGGTGCTGGCCTGGCTAGCATGCACTAAGATAGGAGAAAACTGGTGACTTTCACCCCGACCCGAACATGTTGGAAAAGGTTTGTATATAAACGTGTATAGACAAGCATTGTGGTATCTGTGACAAGATCCGTACTAAGTCAGACTGTTACAAGGTTTTCAAGCATTAATGAGGACAAGATGACTCCTCTATGTACTCCAATGGGTTAAAAGTTAAAACAGAATAAGAATAATTTTAATTCAGCTTACTTAGTATTAATTGATACAATGATAACCAATATATTAAATATGTGTCAAATATCTGTGCCAATATTGGTATTTTGTAGCTTGTAGTATATTTAAGTTGTTATGTTATGCTTGGATTTATAAGAACTTTATTTGGATGCCTTCCATATCTTTTTCAACTTTTTCTTTCAAAAGGCACTACATCACCATTACCTTAATTAATGTCCATGTAAAATATGAACGTTGTAAACCCACCCGTTTGGTCAGAATCGCTGGGCAATTGAAACTGTCGAATTAGTAAGTACCAAGTAGCCACTAGCTAACATCCATAAGTGATTTTGAGCATGTTTCAATCCTTGTTTTCACTCAGAAGGAATGATCGTACCATGAAAAAGTTTACCTGACTGCGGACTGCACCAGGTAAATAACGAAACCAATCTCTGCTGTGATGGACGACAGCTTTTGAAATTTTAATACCAATAAAAAAAACATAAAAACAAAAGGATCGATTTACCTTGACCAGGCCCGGACTGGGACCATTTGGGGCCCTCAGCTAAAACCTGTAAAGGGGCCCTCTACCGGGGGGTCTGGGGGGGATGGAATACCCCCCAGCAAACGGGGGGTCCCGGGGCCCTCCCCCGGATTTGTTTTGAAAATTAGGTGCTTGAAAACAATGAAAACGCGTTTTTACGCTATTTTGGCACTTATAAAGAAGAAGAAATTCAGCTAGGTTTTTATACGAATATTATGATTTTCGACTTTTGTTGACTTTATTATTTATTAAAATAAGAAATTCACAGTATTTTTAGGATACCACAACACTACAAAACACATGCTGTAGAACTGCCAATAATTACAACAGAGTTCAGACTAAAGTGCAGTATATTATTCACACCAAAGCATTATGAATTATGTCAAAATTATTTGTGTAATAAAAATAATGACAAACGGATTTTAGGGATTAGAAAAATGATACTAACATTTTTTTAAAATCCTGTGTATTTAACAGTTTACAATGTTGTTATACTAGAATAGAAGGGGCTTAACTTAACTGAGATGATTAAACATTTTACTCCCCTAGCCCTAAAGTAACAACTTCTTTGTAAGCAACTCACTTGTTAAAGCTACTTCATCTATTATTTTATTTTTGTCCAAATCATAAAATAAATCCCTCTCAACATTAATAAAAAGCAGACTGGACATAAGGTCTTGGCCTAAAGACGTCGAAGTCGATTTTTGACTATTTTAAGTTTAGAAAAAACTCGTTCACATGTGACTTGGGTACAAGGTATGGTAAGAACAAATTTATATGCAATAATAATATACAGGTTGGTAAACAGTCCAGATTGAGTAAGTTCAAACAGAACAGAAAAAGCCCAATGCATTACACCACAACAACGTAACTCAACTCACAACACAGTAGCTCGTATAAAGCTTTCGTATAAACGGCGAGATATAAACAGTTGTTGGACGTGTTCTACTTTTGGAAAATGTAATTTTTTTTTTGAAAATGTAAACAAAACATTACCAAGAACACAAAATAACTTCTAACAAGACAAAAACTTTTTTTTTGTACGTTATGTGGGGGCCCCTTTGGGGCCCCCTCCGCGATCGCGGACCTGGCCAGTCCGGGCCTGACCTTGACAGTTGACACCCAGCAGATTTTCTCTACTAGGTACCATTCACTTTCAGTAAAGTAGGACTTATATGTGTTGGTCTTAGGATCAATTACCTGCAAACTACAGAATCTTTCACTCCAGCTTGTCAGCAAGCCAACCGATTCGTATTTTGTGCACTCGAGAAAAAAGGTTATGGTTGTGACAGTACCGTACATGTTGTTCAATAGTTGAGATAGAGAGCTATCAACCAACACTCTCCGCCATCAATGAATTCATAAATTTCATGACAGATTTCCACGAAGACACAAAATACAATTTTAAAGTGTGTTCAAATCATTTACAAAAATACTCGTGAGCACAATGGCACAGCGGATGATGTGCGACGCCCTGGTGGTGGGAACCCCGTAAGGAACCGAACCGGCGGAAGACGCACGTACCGGCGCGGGGCCGAGTCGCTGGCACCGGACCCTGCGAGCCCGATTCTGTGTTTTGTCATTCGCGAGAGTGCCGGGAGTGCTCTCTCGTCGAGAGCGCGGCCTTGCATGTAGGGAGCTCCCTTGCTGGGCAGGCTGGGGCTCAATTAGCCACCCAAACTATGCGCCCCGCGCTGGGTAAGGGGGTCGGGCGTGCGGCCGCGCGACAGGTTGTAAATAAATTATTTTTGAATTTGTTGGAAGCAGGTTGGAGTCCATTAAAACCCTATCCTCTCATAATAAAAGCCACAATTCGGGTTAAAAAATAGCAAATTTTCAACCATTTGTCTAGCGAGGCTAGCCTCAAGTGCTGACCATTCGATCTGAAAGTTTTTTAGTCAACTTCAACTGGTCCAAATTGGCCATTTGGCTTTTGTGAGGTTGATAAGATTTATAGATTGATTGGATATTGCTTAACGTCAGTGGCGTCGGAACAGGGGGGGGGGGCAAGAGGGGCATTGCCCCCCCAACTTTCATGCCATGGGGGCATAGGGGGGCAGATTTTAGAGTTGAAAAATCAAGATTTCTACTCTAATTTTTGGGAAAGCAACGTCGGATGATCCTGTCAACATTTCATTTCCAGGAAGAAACAACAATAGCAGGACTGTTAGGTTAGCTGACGTATCCCATGCCTGAACCGTCTATCCAACTATATTTATAACCAGCCACCCGTCTTGTATTGTGTGCCGGTCCGGCGGTCACTCAAGTCTAATCCAAACATCCCTTTGAATGATTGCTAGAGTTATTGGCAGACACAAGTTGGGATTTGGTTCGCTCGTGTCGCATCGTTATGCGTTGTCATCTTTGGAGTGTGGTGTAGTGACTTTGATTATAGTGAAGTGGCAAGTGGGAAGATTATTCCTCTTAGAGTGTAAGTAGTGTAGGGTGAAGTGTAAAGTGTAATGTAAAGTGTAAGTGTGTGTGCAGTGTTTCATGTTTAATGGTGTTAAAGATTAAATTGATGTCGTAACTTTAAATATGAAACGTACTAAACAGCCTTCAGTTAGTATTTTTTTTAAAAGAAGAGGGTAAAACAAAAATATGTTTGCCTGTATGCTTCGTCATGACATAAAAAATTATATAGTGATTAAAGTCCCCCATGAAATCAGTTTATACGAGTGGTAACTCTAATAAATTTTATTATTATTATGTTGTAATTTATTAAAATCGGCCAATTCACGTTTTTAATTTTTTTAGTTTTTAGATCGCACATAGTTGATGTAAAACATTGTTTACAGAGTGTGAGTCAGAGTCAGAGAGCTATCAGTACAGAGTCAACTGTAGTATAGTGAAATTTTTTCGCCTTTGGCGAAAAGGGCCTTCGGCGGCTGGGCTTCGCCCCAGACCCCAGCTGTACCCTACAAAATCTACCAACGGATTTGCCCCCCCCAACTTTCAAAACGTTCCGACGCGCCTGCTTAACGTCTCATATTTATGCACTTTTGGCTATTTGAGACGATGAGTGGCGATATATGAGGTGAGGATTAAGTATGAACAGAAGGGAGGAGGGGAAACCCGGTACCGGCACGTAGCCTACTCCTTTCAAAAAGTACCAAGGGGACCAACAGCTTAACGTCTCATCCGAAAGGACGGTGTAACCTTGACAGTCGTAGCCCCTATAGGTTCCTCCACTAATCCAGACTGCCGAGCAGACGTCGAGGAGAACGAAGCTGTAACACTAGCTCTCAAACCCTCCATCTGCTCTAACCAGCGATATACGTGATTCCAGGGCAGAGCGGTCACCCACTCAACCCCTGACCATGCCCGAGTTTGTTTAACATCAGTGTTCTAGTGAAAACCGGTTAAACTGTCTTGGTTAAACCACTGGCTGATAAGATTAATTTTATAGTAAGTACGCATAATGACATGATAGTATGTAGGCTAGGCGGGCCCATTACTTTTATTTACTAATTAAGAAAAGTAAATATTTCTTACCAGTAACCATAAGAACCAGAAGTAGTTTGAAATAAGAGATAAAAGCTGACAGCCAGACGTTAGAATGATCAAGTCCTTTACATGCCTAAAAAAAAAACAGAATTAGCAGATACTTGATTTAAGTCATTAATTGTTAGGCATAAAAGTATTTGTAAATAGACAGGGTAGTTGCCGCCTATGAGAGACCGTATGACAGAGAGTGCTGTGAGCGATCACGTTTAGTTACCACACTTGTGCTTAGAATAGCCACACTTTTGTCCGTATTGTCTCGCGATTCAATATTTTAACAGTAACTGTTATTTTAATAAATGTTTTATAGTTACACAACAGATGCATCAGTGTTGGGTATTATAATATCAGCAAAGTTTAGAAAATAAGCATGTCTTCTGAGTTATGAAAGTAGGCAGTCTAGCGCTCGCCTTGCGCATGTGATATCTCACAGTCTTATTTATCCAACAAAATAATTTAATACGTGAATGAAGGGGCAGACTGTGAATTCATTGAATTGCACCACTTCTGTCATATGGTCTCCCATAGCTACAAGCAAAGGTAGGTCAACATTCAATAAAAAAATAGCTGTAGGGCATATGGAAATAGTTGTGTATGTAAATAGACAGGGTAGTTGCCGCCTATGAGAGACCGTATGACAGAAAGAGTGCTGTGAGCGATCACGTTTTGTTACCACACTTGTGCTTAGAATAGCCACACTTTTGTCCGTATTGTCTCACAATTCAATATTGTAACAGTAGGGCCTAACTGTTATTTTAAAAAATGTTTTATAGTTAAACAACAGATGCATCAGTGTGGGTGTTATAACATCAGCAAAGTTTACAAAAAAAAGCATGTCTTCTGAGTTCTGATAGTAGGCAGTCTAGCGCTCACCTTGCGCATGTGGTTGTGATTTAGCCATCATACAGCCTTATTTATTCAACAACAAAAGAATTTAATACGTGAATGAAGGGGCAGACTGTGAATTCATTGAACTGCACCACTTCTGCGGTTCTGCCATATGGTCTCCCATAGCTACAAGCAAAGGTAGGTCAACATTCAATAAAAAAATAGCTGTAGGGCATATGGAAATAGTTGTGTAATTAACAGTTGCACATACTCTGCAATTCCGCCTTCAATGTTTAAATCAACACCACAATCCAAAACTTGGCCAGAATCGGAATATTTTGCTTTTGCCATATAGGCCATAAACTGGTAACTCCCAATGTATGCAGTTGCCGAAAAGAGAAATAGAACCTAAAACAAAAGTTTCTCTTATTAATGACCCATTCATATTGTTTACTGATGCAGGCAAAGGCCTAGAGAGTGGAATTAAGAACCATTTTAATGCAACATACTTACTATGGCTTTGGTACTATAGAAGTCATACAGAACACACATAACGGTAAGATATATCCCATTTGCTATAAAAACCATATTACGGTAGAAATTTAATGTTGCTATATTCTCTTCTAGAATCTGCTTATTGCCTTTTGTAGCTTCCTTTCCCTTTTTTGGCTGAAACATAATAGGAATAGGATTATTTCAAACAAGAACATTAGAGCATACTCTAAAAAACAAGCTTATTGGCCCGGAACAATATTAAAACATAAATTGAAACCTTATAACCAAGGCCACTACCGTACTTCTTAAAAACAAATTTTCGGGTGAACCTTCCTCACCCATCATCAGGTTGATACCGACTGGTTCTCTCACGGGACTGCTTTCTTATCTAGGACATAGCCTATGTCGAGCTTCTACGTTCGACCTACAGGCGTCATTCTCGATGACCGAATTCCAAATGGCGCTTAGTTCAAAACTTGACTGACTTATAGGTTCCTTCACACATCGCATCACTGCTGCCTCTTTTATCTTTCTTTTCCACATATTTTCTTCACGCATAATGCATTTCACCTCCTCCTACTTGTATTCATGCATAGTCTCTCGGGCATGTTGAACCAATAATGACGACGTACTATCACTATGTTTCTTAATATTACGTAGGTGTTCTCCTATGCGTACTGTCATTGGTCTACCCGTTTCTCCCATATACACCCCACTACATTGAAAAGGTATTTGATATAACTTTGACTGTTATCCTCCGGCTTTTCTTTAGTCAACTGAGATCGCAGAGTATAGGACGACTGAAACACGGTACGGATGTTGAATTTAGCTGTGATACGCCTGAACTTTTCAAAGAAACCCCGAACATACCCTAAAGGCCTAAAGCTATGGTTTTCAGAGGTTTAGGTTTGACCCTACCCTCCTTATTCTCCAAAGGGTTCTTATCCAAAAGTCTTCTCACAAGTTTCTCTGGGTACTTTTATATGTTATACATACTTCCAACAGATAATTCTCCTCTACTTACTTATCTACTTATCGGAACAATGCGTATACGCCCGTGTCACTAAAGTCTTAACAATGCCTATTTTTACATGCAAAGGGTGGTTAGTAAAGAAACTAGAGAACATGGGCATGGTTGGTACCTTGGTGTACAGGAAGCCAAAAAATCACACATCACAGTACCTACATTTTGAATCAAATAACCCTTTGCATGTAAAAATAGGCGTTGTTAAGACTTTAGTGACACGGTCGACATACGCATTGTTCCGAAGGGCGATGTTAAATCTATGGAAGTGGAGAAGAATTATCTGTTGAAAGCATTTATGTGTAACAAGTAGGGCCTAGCCTACCCAGAGAAACTTGTGAGAAGACTTTTGGATTTAAGAACCCTTGAAGAAGAGTATGTTCCAGCTTTCTCTGAAAAGTTCAGGCGTAGGCATAGGCGTCGGTACCGTGTTACAGTCGTCCTATACTCTGCCTAAAGTAAAGCCGGAGGATAACAGTCAAAGTTCAAGACATATTATACATCATATACCTTGTCAATGTAGTAGGGTGTATGTGGGAGAAACGGGTAGACCGATGACAGTACGCATAGGAGAACACCAACATAATAATAAGAAACACAGTGATAGTACGTCGTCATTATTGGTTCAACATGCCCAAGAGACTATGCATGAATACAAGTGGGAGGAGGTGAAATGCATTATGCATGATGAAAATACGTAGAAAAGAAAGATAAAAGAGGCAGCAGTGATGCGGTGTGTGAAGGAAGATGTGAGCCAGTCAAGTTTTGAACTAAGAGCCATTTGGAATTCGACCATCGAGAATGACGCCTGCAGGTCGATTGTAGAAGCTCGATATATGTCCAAGATAAAGAAGCAGTCCGTTGAGAGAACCAGTCGGTATCAACCTGATGATGAGTGAGGAAGGTTCACCCGAAAATTTGTTTTTAAGTAAGTAGTCGCCTTGGTTATAAGTTTTTAATTTACGTTTTAATTAGAGCATAGGACTGTACAGTAGCCTACCTAATTAATATACAATACAATACAAAGTTGGGTTTTATTCCAGTAGGCCTACCTAGGTATAATAGATACATGTTTTGTTACATTTAGAGAACATAGTGTTAATTCCTAGCTATACTAAGATATAAGTAAAAAAATGTGTGATGTAGGGATGTCAACAGGTAGGTAGGGCCTACCCGTTGCTGGGAATTAGGCCTACCGTATTTTTTTTTGTCATTGCGACCTTTTTCACGGAACAGAATATACATCGCATCATTATACCCCTCCCCCTACCGCTTGTGGCTGGCTGTGTAATTGAAGCAACAAGTGTTTAATACTGTCTTTGTGAAGGTTGTACTTATTGGAAATTTTTACCTCGTGAAGTTTAATTTGATTCCAGCATATGTTTTGATTATCTACTACGGGTACTTGTTTTGTGCATTTACTGCACTATTCAGTGTTCGATATTTATTGCGTGACAACTTGGATGATATTTTGTTTGAGAGATGACATGAGATCACTTTAAATGAACTGATACAGAAGTAGTGCCTGGGAAGCGGGGGTACATGATGCATCAGGGTCAGGCTGTGTGAATTTTTTAATTTTTTATTAAAAATCAAGGGAAGGATGTTCTACGGTGGTGGAGGGTATGTTCTACAGTCACATCAGGGTTATCTAAATTGTTAAATGTGTTTGTGTTATGCTAATTTTGATTGCTTAACATCTCTGTTGTTAGTTCTTTTTTTTACATTTAGCTAGGCGCCTGGGATTTTTCAACCCCTGCACTAAACATACGTGCATGTTTGTTTTTTTACATGCAAAGTGTTAAGTTTTAGTTACCTAACTAACTTTACAAAACTCTAGATTTTAGCAAGTTTAGTTATGACATATTTTGCATATTTTATATGCTATAACTTACCTATATTAATTTTTTAGTAGGCCTATTAGTTGTAACTTGTAAATGATATGATCCTCATATTAATATGTATTGATATGTAGCCTATGATGATATGTAGACTGTCACTGCAAAGATGGTAATTTATGTAAAATTATCTTTTGTTGTACATGTATTGGTAAACTCATACCTTTTTATTCGAATCTGTTACTTGCAGTGTATGGTTAAGTTGAAAAAAAGCGATGAGCTTAACTTCGCCAATAAAGACCTATCCTATCCTTTTCTATTCTATTCTTTTTTACCAATACTTTGTAGGCCTAGGCTAACTGCCAATGATTTTCTAAATCATTTGACACCCATGACGATAATCAAACATTTAGGCCGAAGTCAATTTTTCCCCCCTCCTTTTTGATGGTTTGAACGCCTTGTAAACATGTTTTAGAATCATAGGCTACAATAACTTTAAGAAACTGTTAGAATGTAGCCTACATTTTTCTTCAACTCTCTTTATCACACTCATTTTTGTTTTTTAGGGCATCGTGGGAGGGGTTGAACCCCATTTCCCCCTTGGATATGTCAAGGAAAGGCCTAGCCGATTAGGAAATATGGTGACCTGGGACTAGAAGGCCGAACTCTTTCGGTTGGTATGGACAGTTTTTTATCAGTAGGTACTTTAGATTTAAAATAGCGACGTTAAAGGTTTTGTAGGCACTTAAGATTTAAAATAGTGACGTTAAAGGTTTTGTAAGTACACATAAAAAACTGTCCATACCAACCGAAAGAGTAGGGCCTACCAGAGGGCCTAGGCCTATAGCCCTACGAAGGATGGTGAAAAGGAACCAGATAAATTTGTAGGAAATAAGTTACTAGGTTTCCATTAACTTACCGGCATGGTTATATTTCCCTGAACTTGTTACGTTGTAGACAGAGTCGGAGCCAATATGGCTCGGTGTTGTGCACCTAAAGTTGAGGTTATGAAACTCGAACAATTTAAAGGCCTCTAGCCTCAGAGGCTAAAACCTACCATAGGCCTCGACCTAAAATTTGTAGGCAAGGGTTAATCAAAATAATATCACTGCAGTATGTTTGTGTAAAGCTATTATTAAGACGTGGGCTCTGAGAAAATGGCTAGGGCCCTAGATAATTTTCTTCTAATGATGAATTGACAGCTTACACAGCCCTTACAGCTGTTGAGCCCAGTCCACCTCCCTCCACGTTTACGGTAATTCGATGTTTTGCAGTTTACACCACCGCCGTCTGGATGTATGTAAATACAAAAGAGCTGCTTGTCATGGCTCAAAAAAAATTCGGTCATGACTTTCAGTGAACTTTCAGTCGGTAAAGAAGTTCTGCCCCCTAACTAACACCATCTAGGTTTTCAAAGCTGGAACTAGATCTGTGAAACTTCCTTTCCCTACCTGAGTTTGTTGTCATAATTCGTGGAAAATAAACAATTCCTTTGATATAAAACGTTCCAACTAAATAAAAATATAATAACACCTTTTATTATTCATTAATTAAAAGCCCGTCCAAAAAGTCCCAATCCTAAACCTGAAATAAATCTACTTCCGCCCCCCTTAACTAGCCCTATCTAGTGGCAGACCGACAAAACTTTATGCCTTTTGCATGTCAATTTTTAACATGGGGAAAAATCCAAAGCCACGCAAGCAGTACATTTGATCTTACAAACACCCAGACGGCGGGGGTTTAACTTTGGCTGGGTTTTCGGTTACCACGCAGCGACTTAAAAGGGGGTGATTATGACCGCGAACATTTGACTTTTAACATTGACATTTGACGCGAAGTTTGACTGGGCTAATCTTGGCATGCACGATATAGATTCTAGATAATATTATATCATGGACTAGAATAGTAACTGGCGTTATATTAACCGGAGCTAAAGATAGGGATCCAAATTCACCAAAATAAATTCACTACAATCAGTGAAACACGGCAAGCCACAAATTTCTGTGTGCTGTTTCTTTTTAACTTTTAAAATTTAAAATTCTTTTTTCGAGTTTACCCCCCCCACTCAGCATATAGATTTGCATGGGGGAACATTAAATCAAAGGCCCAAAAAGCCCCCCCTGTAGGCCCCGACGCAATCGACGATTGAGCGATAACCAACCAAAGATCGATATTTTTTAATAGGAAATATACCCCCGCGGTTGCACGTGGCCGTTTGCCCGGTAGAGAGCGAACAGACAAAAAAAAAACAACAACACCCGAGCTAATTTTTTTGGGGGTCAGTGAAATTAAAGTCTTCGTTTCGCTCATCCAACAAAATAAATTAATACGACAGATTTAGATAAAAACTATTATTGGATAGCGTAGCGAGCGGGGCGAAGGAAGATTCCCTTTTTATACATGGGGAAAAAAAACCGGAATGTTTTTCTTTTTTTTTTTTTTTTTCTGTTTTATATTGTGTGTTTTAACACGATCCCGGCTAAACCCAATCCCAAATTTTGGGGAAATTTTTTGGAGGCCTTCAAAAACTCTGAACTTGAATGCCCCGGTTTTTGGCGCAATCGAAATTTTTTTCCATAAAAATCGCAATTTTTTTCGATTTTTTTTCGATTTTTTTAAAAATTTTTTGCTTTTAAACCCCCACATGCTAATCCGATTTAATGATTTTTTCACAGAACCTTTTAATTCAGAATTAAAATATTCTTGTGAAATTTTTACGCAATCGAAAAACTTTTCTATGAAAAACGAATTTTACAGTTGTTTTTTTTTTTAAACAACTTTTCTTATAACACCTACTGCTTTTCCTATTGTAAGTTTTTTCACAGAACTTTAATTTTTTGAATTTAATTTGTGTAAAAAATTTTAGCCAATCGAAAATTATTTTTTTGAAAAACGCAATTTTTCGATTTTTTCTTTTTTTAAATTACAATTAATAAAAAAAATTTAATAAATTTTTTAATTTTTTTTAATTTAATTTAAAAAAAAAACTTTGACTTAGTTAAAATTTTTTTCCCAAAAAAACAGAACCCCAAACAAGGGGAGCCAACGCACCATATTTCGCTATCCAAAAAACGCCGGGGGACTTAAGGTTTTCCCAGGTGAAAAGAGATGGGTTTACAAGGTGTTTAGTGTGCGTGTGTAGAATCTCTTCGAGTTCTTTTTTCTTTAACGGAGCTTTGGGCCGGGTTTTGGAATGGGAAGACCCATGTTTCGGGATTTAGTCTCCCACACGGGTATTTATTGATGAGCGTAGCGACGTAGCGAGCGAAAGGAAGATTCATTTTTTTCCCGGAGAAAAAAATGAAAAGTTTTTTTTTTTTTTTTTTTTTTTTTTCTTTTTTTTTGCTTTTTTCGCGAAAAGATCCCTCCGTTCCTGCAATGAAATTTTTTGGGGCCCTTTGAAATCTTGAAAAAAACGCCCCGTTTTTGACGCAATCGAAAAATTATTCTCATGAAAATCGCAATTTTACGATTTTTTTTCGATTTTTAAAAAATTTCTTCACTTATACTCTACTGTTTTTATCCATGAAAGATTTTTTCCCCGAACCTTTTTTATAAATTGATATTTCTTGAAATTTTAGGAATCAAAAAATTTATTTCTCCGAAAATCGAAATTTACGTTTTTTTAAATTTCTTCGTTAAACCCCTACATGCTTTTTTCCGATTATAAAGATTTTTTTACAAACCCTTAATTTTTGAATTTATATATTCGGTAAAATTTGTGCGCAATCAATAATTTTTTCTTATGAAAATTTCAATATACGTTTTTTCTTTTTTAAAAATTACGATTAAAAAAAAGTTAATTTTTTATTTAATTTTATTTTTATTTAAAAAAAAACACAAAATTTGTTTTTTTTACAGAACACAGAAACCGCAAAAACACCATCCAAAACCAATTCACCAAATTTTCGCTCATCCACAACCGGCGAACTTTAAACGTTTTCCTAGTTTATATCAATGTCGTATAGCTTGGTATAGCTTTACGTTGTCGTCACCTCACCTGCTGGGCTAATGTAAAATGACCTTTAACGGAATACACTCCTGTAAAGCTTTATGACTAATTGATGAGCGTACTAGGGGAAACGAAGATTCCATTTCACTACACTGGGAAAAAAAACCGGAAAGTTTTTTTTTTTTTTTTCTTCTTTTTTTTTGTTTTTGATTTTTTTGTGTTTGTTACACATTCCGGCAAAACCCATACTCCCTTCGATGAAATTTTATGGAGGCCTTCGAAACTCGAACTTAACTGCCACGTTTTGAGGGGCAATCGAAAATTATTTCCATTAAAACGCAATTTACGTTTTTTTTTGTTTTTTAAAAAAATTTTTTTTTTTTTCGCTTTAACAGACGATATAACAGCGAAGAAAGTTTAAAAAAAACCCAAAAAAAACGTAAAATTGTGATTTTCATGAGAAATAATTGTGCTCAAATGTCTCACGAATAAATTAATTTAATGAAATAAAGGTACTGTGAAAAAATCATTACAATCGGATAAAGCATGTAGCATGTGTCGAAGGAATTTTTGAAAAAAATCGAAAAATCTTTAAAATTGCGATTTTCATGAGAAATATTCGGTTACGCTAAAAAAACGTGGCAGTTCTTAGTTCAGAGATTTCGAAGGTCTCCAGAAAATTTCATCGCAATTGGAGTATCGGTTTAGCCGGAATCGTGTTAACACACACACAAAAATACAAACAGAAAAAAAAACATTCCGGATTTTTTTCTCCAGTGTGTGTGTGAGCTTCGCTCGCTACGCTCATCTAATAACACGTGTTTCACAACATCGATTTCGATTGCAACAGAGGGGTATAGAAGAGGGGGTTAATTAAAACCTGTTACAGACAAATTGCCAAAAGCAGTGGTACCAATGCGATAAAAATTGAGGTTATCACAGCACGATACCAAAAACGTACTTATGGGGTTTATATCTGTACAATGAATTCATCGACTGCAACGACGACGTGAGAAACTAGGGCGCTTCAACCGGTTAGGTCATATTATTGCGTCGCCTGTGATATTGAATATATAATGAAATGAGCTAATGGTGCGTTTGATGATTATATTGTTTTCTAAATATATATATAAAAAAAAAGTGATGATGCTAAAAGTAATAGCAAAAATGATTTATTTTAATGAAAATAAATTACTTTGAATTAGAAATTTGGAAAGTATGTTGCTGTTATCATATGATAAGAAGTTCTTCATATTTTTGGGACACATCAAAATACGTGCGCAAGGCATATTTGGTACATTCTGCTAGCTTCTTTGTTTATTTGTTTGTTTGTAAGGAAACCTTCCCAGGTATATCTAACTAGGTATTGATTCTATTGCGGAAAGTTAATTGGTGTATAAGGATGTCCAAGGGCTGTTTGAAAGGTTTCAATCGCTGCATTCGCATTAGCTTCTAAACTATTATTTATAACACGTGTTTCACAACATCGATTTCGATTGCAACAGCCCGATTCCCCAAAACAATAGTGATACCAATAGTGCGATACTTAATTGAGATATCAGAAATACCAAAATGAATCTCAGCACGATACCAAAATGCGCGTAAGAACGTGGGCTGAGAACTGTTGACAATGTCAATGATGTTTCACAACATCGATTTCATGCAATTGCACAGGCAAATCCCCAAAAGCAGTGGTACCAATGCGATAAAAATTGAGGTTATCACAGCACGATACCAAAAACGTACTTATGGGGTTTATATCTGTACAATGAATTCATCGACTGCAACGACGACGTGAGAAACTAGGGCGCATCAACCGGTTAGGTCATATAGCACCGCCTGAATTTTGATGGATTGAAATGAGTCAATGGTATGTTTGATGATTAACTTGTTTTATCATGGACTTAGAAAATCCATGGTTTTATAAGAAAAGAAAATGATGATGATGAAAGTAATAGCAAAACAAAAATGATTTATTTTAATGAAAATAAATAAATACCAAGGAAATATGTATGATGTGAATTAGATTTTGTAAAATAAATTACTTTGAATTAGAAATGTAGAAAGTTTGTCGCCGTTATCATATTATGATAGAAGTTCTTCATATGATTGGGAGAGATCCTACTATAGGCCTGATCACAACTTTCAGTCTTTCACAAATACTTTGTTAGTACTTCTGTGTGTACCATCACATCTATCGATAGATGTTGCGAGTTTAAACTCACCTATAATTTTCATGAAAATGCCAGTGCCCTTTCAAAATATGTTATGACATGTCCCCAGTCCGTGGTCA
Source organism: Sweltsa coloradensis (assembly GCA_024449915.1). Lineage (NCBI taxonomy): Eukaryota > Metazoa > Arthropoda > Insecta > Plecoptera > Chloroperlidae > Sweltsa > Sweltsa coloradensis. Next base: position 192,168 of record JAMZAV010001073.1, read on the forward strand.
GGAAGTATCGATAGGTTGTCCGGCTGGCTCAGCGGAGATGGGAGTGGCACAAAAAAAGAATGCACACATAAAATGTAATATAGGAATTATCTTACCAGTTCCACAGGCAAAACAAGAAAAAGTTCAGAGGTGTACATTGCAGACTATTACTTTTGATGTTTGTAAATCTGAGTCATCACACCTACATTATATGGTTTACTTGACATGAGAATGCCCCTTAACAAATAATTATAACATTTAATATTATATAAAATGGTACATGGTTGTAACACTGGTTGTCCCACTGCCACCATGAAGATACACGTATCAGTCTTCACTTGTGCAATGCATAGAGAAATAAGTGCATGCCAATCTGCTTTGCCCGGATTCTCCGCCAGGATCGCATGATCGGGGTTTGATCACAGGACTCTTTACATTGTGGTTCCAGCGGAACTTCACATGGCTGTGACCAAACGTCAATCGTTCTGCACTCTGGTGGGAAATAAGTCACCCACAACAACAATAATGCACTGCCGTCGAGATATTGTTAAATTCCTATTTTATAAACCTCCAGACAAAAGACTGTGACCAAATCCCGAATGAGTTTGACCATTGCTCTATCCTTATTTGGATGAGCGTAGCGAGCAAAGCGAAGATTCCATTTCACTACACTGGAGAAAAAATTTCGGAATGTTTTTCTTTCTTTTTTTCCTGTTTGTATTATTTTGTGTTTGTTAACACGATTCCGGCTAAACCGATACTCCAATTACGATGACATTTTATGGAGGCCTTCGAAATCTCTGTACTTAGAACTGCCACGTTTTTGAGCGCATCGGAAAATTATTTCTCATTAAAATTGCAATTTTACGATTTTTTTCGATTTAAAAAAAAATTCTTCAGCTTATGACACCTACATGCTTTATCCGATTTTAATGATTTTTTTACAGAACCTTAATTTTATGAATTTAGGTATTCGTGTGAAATTTGAGCGCAATCGAAAAACTATTTCTCATGAAAATCGAAATTTTACGTTTTTTCTTCTTTTTTAAAACAATTTTTTTACTTAAAACACCTACATGCTTTATCCTATTGTAATAATTTTTCCACAGAACCTTAATTTTATGAATTAATATATTCAAGTAAAATTTGTGCGCAATCGAATAAGTATTTCTTATGAAAATTTCAATATTGCGATTTTTTACGATTAATTAAAAAAAAATTAAATGGAAATTAATTTTTTATTTTATTTTATTGGATGAGCGTAGCGAGCGTAGCGAGCGAAGCGAAGATTCCATTTCACTACACTGGAGAAAAAAATCCGGAATGTTTTTTTTTTTTTTTTTTTTTTTTTCCTTTCTTTTCTTTCTGTATTTTTGTCGTCTGTTAACACGATTCCGGCTGAACCGATACTTCCGATTGCAATGAAATTTTATGGAGCCTTCGAAAATATCTGAACTAAGAACTGCCCCCTTTTTGAGCGCAACCGAAAAATTATTTTCTCATGAAAATCCCAATTTTACGAATTTTTTTTCGATTTTTTAAAAAAATTCTTCGACTTATAACTCCTACATGCTTTATCCGATTGTAATGATTTTTTCACAGAACCTTAATTTTATGAATTGATATATTCGTGTGAAATTAGAGCGTAATCAAATAATTATTTCTCAGAAATCGCAATTTTACGATTTTTTAAATTTCTTCTGCTTATAACCCCTACATGCTTTATCCGATTATAATGATTTTTTCCAGAACCCTAATTTTAAGAACTAATATATTCGTGTAAAATTTGTGCGCAATCGAATAATTATTTCTTATGAAAATTTCAATATAACGATTTTTTCCTTTTTTAAAATTACGATTAATTAAAAAAAAAAGTTAATTTTTTATTTAATTTGATTTTATATTTAAAAAAATTCAACAAAGTTCTGATTTTTTCACAGAACAACAGAAAATCCGCAAAACACATGGCAGCTCAATTCACCAATTACGCTCATCCAACAACGCGGCGGGACTTAAGCGTTTTCCTAGTTTAATTGGATGAGCGTAGCGAGCGTAGCGAGCGAAGCGAAGATTCCATTTCACTACACTGGAGAAAAAAATCCGGAATGTTTTTTTTTCTTTTTTTCTCTGTATTTTTGTCTGTCTGTTAACAGGATTCGGCTAAAACCGATACTCCGATTGCGATGAAATTTTATGGAGCCTTCGAAATCTCTGAACTAAGAATACTGCCACGTTTTTGAGCGCAATCGAAAAATCATTTCTAATGAAAATCGCAATTTACGATTTTTTTCGATTTTTAAAAAATTTCTTCGACTTTAACTCCTACATGCTTTATCCGATTGTAATGATTTTTTCACAGAACCTTAATTTTTGAATTGATAATTCGTGTGAAATTTGAGCTTAATCAAATAATTATTTCTCATGAAAATCGCAATTTTACGATTTTTTTAATTTCTTCTGCTTATACACATACATGCTTTATCCGATTATAATGATTTTTTTCACAGAACCTAATTTTAAGAATTAATATATTCGTCTAAAATTGTGCGTAATTTCTTATGAAAATTTCAATATTACGATTTTTTCCTTTTTTAAAATTACGATTAATAAAAAAATAAGTTAATTTTTTATTTAATTTTATTGAATTTAAAAAAAAATTCAACAAAGTTCTGATTTTTTCACAGAACAACAGAAAATCCGCATAACACATGGCAGCTCAATGCACCAATTACGCTCATCCAACAACGCGGCGGGACTAAGGCGTTTTCCTAGTATACAAAAATGCAACTACGCAAAGAATGTAGTGGCTTTTCTTATAGTTAAATTTTTGGGCTTCGTGTGCAATTTTGTGACAGTATTAGGACTTAGGAGTAGTACCATTTTCTTGCCTTTTGAAGTGTAAAATCAGAAATGTTATTAGAAGAGGGAATGCAGCGACTGAGTCTTATACAATTCAAGAAAAACGGTACCTACTTATAAGTTAGTAACTCTGTGTTTGTATTCTGTGTATGTGAGTGTACGCCGAAAATCAGCCAATCGATTTTAAACAGACATCCGGTGCCAGTTTACTGAGATCTGCTAACATAATGAGCAAAATCCGTTGCGATTTAAACCTACACAAGAAATAAGGCTTCAATGGTATTGTTCATAAAGAAATCGTTTTTTTTTTTTAAATTTGTCAGGCTGTGAAGGCATGCATTGACCAAGGTGTATCGAATCTTGAACGCTCAAGGTTCCGCCAAATTTCGCTGAGAGATTGAGTAAACCTTGCAATCTTTACACGTATTTCGCACTGGCTATGTATTCCATAGATAGTTTGCATTTAAAAATATGGTTTATACTTTTTTAAACACAATCCAGAAATTAATAATTTTTTCCCGACAGGGGTTTGGACCCCGGTCTTCCACATTTCGGGTATAAGGGCGCCTTAGCCAACTAGACTAGTAAAACGCCAAAGTCGTTAGACGAGTGAGCGAGTCATGTGTTAAGTACCCAGGAACATTTGCATTCAAGTTGGTTGATATAGGCATAAATATTTATAGGGTTTTCACTTTTCACAATAACCTCTCTGAAAGCCTCCTCCTCCTGCGAGCCACCTGGTGTCTTTGGGGGCCAATACTAAAATTTGTATTATGTTATTAAAATTCTTAAATAAAAGACATGAACTGAACTGAGAAGGGCGCGTTAACTGTAAGACCATAATGCGCCACTCTTTAAGGTGGGATTCAGTTGGATTGTGCGCTCGCGACGGCGTGGCGCAGCGATGGCGTGGTTTGACTTTTTGGATTTCACCTGTGGATACCATCGCGTTCGGTGCCATGATCCGAGGATTTCCCCAAATATTCATTACCTTTTATTTTAATCCACAGCAATAACTTATTCCATGGTTGAAAGCATATTTTTAAATTAACTTTCATGAATTTAAAACTTAACATAGACTTCCTTTTGAATCAGTCTTTGTAGAAGAGGAATCATTATTCGGGAGCAATGTCATGATTTGGTTCATGTTTTCATTCTTACAATCAACACTTTCCTCGAATATCCTATGGCGCATCGCGGACCGTGGATATGGGACAATAATATTTGAATATCTTAATCCGCAATCCTGATCTGAAATGCGTACGCCGCTGATTGGCTGAACATAGCTGATTCCCGGCAACGCCATACGCGCGTGGGATTACCGCAGCAACTGAATCCCACCTTGTTATGCTATAGTCTCCAGGGTGAATAGACGCTTATGCTGACCTGATCAGCCTTCGCTAGGGGGCATGAAAATGGAATGTTACTGGTTCCATAACATGCTACTCATACGATCTTACAGAATCGACCTGCGGTTTTCTGGGTAAAGTTATTAATCTCTTATATTCCGCATGTTCAAGAAAAAAAATGATGTTCGTACATGGTGTTTTTTTAAATGCCAAAGCCCAATAACCGTAAAACCATTGAAAGCATCCCTCGTACCATGTTTAATTACAAACCTGAAATTATCATAATTCATACTCGTAGCACTCGTAGTTTCGCAACATCGATTATCGAAAGTCGAGTAGGGTCGAACTTTTACTTGGGGTTATGTTCGACTCTATCGAAGAATTGAATAGATTCAATCGATTTAGATAAATGTCAAAAAACAAGAGAAAACATTCTCTTCACTGTGGTGCTCGAAGAAAAACTTCTTAATCTTGTGATAAAGCAGTGTTCTGGGAATAGTCTTTGTTCATAACTACCAGTATTATGTTGTGCGTTTATCCATGAACATTTTATTAAGTCATGTAGACCTAGGACATGGTCCTAGGTAGTAGAGTAGGACTAGGCCTGTCCCTCTAGCGCGGTCTAGGCCTAGGGCATCACCTGTAAAGGAGGGTTAGGTTATGTAGATCTATGATTGCGGACTAGGGCGTAGGTCTGTCTCTACTACATAAACCTACCTCAACAGCTTTATCTGTGGTTTAAAACATGACAGGTCGTTACCTTCTATAGACCTACATTTATTTGGTTTAAATGATGGAGTACGAATATACGTCATTCCGAAGGGAGAAAGACATGCACAATAGGTGTTGTGGGGGATCTATGTGGTGTATCAAAGATATTTGCGGGATTATCTGTGCTTTTTTAACATGGATGCTCATTCTTTATGCTGAATTCGTAGTCATGATTGTCATGCTAATACCCAGCCCATATCCTATCTACAGTACGATTAACACAATCATCTTCCAGACTTTTGCATTCCTGGCATTTGTTTCACATCTCCGAGCAATGTTCACTGACCCGGTAAGTTGGGCACTTCTGTACTTGGCGGGTCCCAACATTTTTTTTTTTAATGAAAACATACGCGCCCGAAATCCTATCCGTTACAAAACTACTATCGTTAGGTTAGCCGAACTTTCCGCTGGCTACAGTGCGCCGCGCTAGTTCTAGGATATTTTCGAAAAGCCACCCGAAATCCTTTCTGTTAGTGTATAAAAGTTGGGACCCGCCAAGTACAGAAGTACCGTAAGTTGTAGGTGTAGGTCCCTAGGTCTGAGACTAAAAAGTGCTGCACCCAATTTGCATAGATTAAACATAGGCTTAGGGCCTAGCCTAGCACAACACAAGTGCAACCCTTGACAAACCGGAAAATCAACTGGGCCTAGGCCTAGGCCTATTTGTCCACTCATGATACCTGGTTTTTATTACTGGAGTTAAATTAACTTGGGTTGAAGGAGGGTTACTCACTTGAGTATTAATGTGCATACAAATACCGTCGTAAGGTAGTCATTTCTAACCTTCACTTCACACCTGCGGCGTTGCTGGGCGCACACATTCTAAGAGGCGTGCAGACTTGACTTGTTGTCATTCACATGAACGAGCGTATCGACGTTACTCGAGTAACCTGAGTTTTTACGCGAGTTGAAATTCCAACCAGCATTGCACCTCAGTGCGTTGCTGGGCGCACGCATTCTAAGAGACGTGCACACTTGACTTGTTGTCTTTCACATGAACGAGCGTATCGACGTTACCCTCGAGTTACGAGTAACTCGGGAGTTTTTACGCGAGTTAAAACTCTAACTAGCATTGCAACTCAGTGCGTTAACATTGTAAAAATTAGCCGCGTTTTCGACCAACCCACGTAAAAAGCTTTTAAATAATAAAAACCAAGTCTGACGATGTGACGCTACTAATGAACTGGGATCTGAGGCAGAGCCCCCGCCGGCAAAGGCGTACAATCGGCGTCGGAGGAAATGTTTGTGGGCATACCGGTAGCCTGCTTAGGACCTAAAATGTTTAGGTAGTGGTCTAAATCGAGTGTTGAGTGTCAGCCTAGGGTATTGCAGTGATAACGCCTTATGTCATAGGAGTTCAAACCTCTTTCAGTATGAAGTAAAAGTAAGCCTACGATCTAGCGCTAGGAGGATTATCACGCTAAGTCTTAATAATAATTATACCCCTAGGCTACACACTCAAATTTCAGTCTAGATGTTGCATGGGATCAAGGGTTGTCTGTGAATTCTAATCTTTCTCTCCAATAATTGAATGAAATCATATTGACCGGCAATTTGTTATGCCTCTGTGATCTAGGCTACCTCCCCCCCCCCCCAACTTTCAAAACATTCCTACATGCCTGAAGCGTAGGGGATGTGCTGTTTGCCTGGTAGAGAGCTAACAAACAGACAGAAAAACAAACAAAAAAAACAAACACCCGAGCTAAATTTTTTGGGGGTCAGTGAAATTGAAGTCCTACGCTATGCTTACGCTAATTGGGTGCAGCTGTAGACGCTATGATCAGCCAGTTTCAGTTATTATATTTCCTATGCTATGCTTGCACTATGCAAATACAAGGACATTTTAAAATTGTATGTAACAGCCTATTGCAACCCTTGAAAAATTGGGAGGTAATAAACTCGCTCTAGGTCCAAATTTGACTGGCCATGAGGTTGGTGAGTCAGTCTAGGGTCTGGTGCGAAGCCCCAGCCAGCGGAGGCGAGATTTTTTTGAAAACTGCCCTTGTTAGGTGGCCTAAAACACGTTTTCAGGCAAATTTCATTGTGAATACGGGTTAAATTTTGAAGCCAATATTGCGTTGTGTGGCGACTGAAATCGGTCTACAGTCTGCTTGGGAGTGAAAACACTGCACACAATATAATATGATGATTAATACTAATTAGTCTAAAATCAGGTGGCTAGTCTCGCAAAGCGACTCAATGTAGAACACTGCCTTTCCTCCGAATAACCTCGACTACTGAGGGCAAAATACAGCTACACAGGGTAGCTACAGGGTTGGCTTGGTCGCTTTGATTTTGATTTACTGTCCCCCACTGAAAATCAGTTATAGGCCTGCTATAACTGAGTGGGTAGACTCTAAATACATTTCTTTTTTTAAATTTTAGCTGATTTTGTGGCAAGTTGTTTACTTTGTCATATTTATTGCAGGTAGGTACTTGCTGTGCCTGCCTCTATTCTAAAAAAAATGTAACACAAACCAGCTTTTTTGTTTGCAAGCGACAATTGCCTAACAGTCCGCCGGCATGCCATAAAAACTTTAAAAGGCCCACATCAATGGGTCAAGTTTTTGACCTGCTAATTGTCGTTGGCAAGGTTTGAAGGATTGTTTTAGGGGGCCACAGGGGGGGGATTACTACTCACTTGCCGAAAGCTTAATTTTCTCACAAGGACTCCCAATGCTCGATATTAGGTAAAAAAATTGTTATAGCACAGGTTTACACTTTACATTCACAGATTTATTAATGGTAGGCCCTAGCCTATTGAGACAAGGGATTGGACTTCACAACTTGCCAGGAGACTTTTGTAACTCGCCAGTGGTGAGCTGGCAAGAGGATTTTTCGAGGGTTGACCTAGATTGTATACCGGTAGTTACATCCCTCCCAAATACAAAAATTTGTAAAAAAAAAAAAAAAAACGGCAGCCAAGCACTCTCCTTCAAAAGTTTTGGGCTGTGAATGCTGTGAGATATAGAAGTTGAGCCAAGCATTTCATTCTTTCTCCCTAGTTTTGCATTGAAAAGAAGTAAGATCATTTCGCCTGTTGACGAGCGCCAAGCCAACCATTTTCGTGGTTAAAAAAGTAAAAATTTGAAACTCAAAATCATAAAAAAATTACTTAGCTATTGAATTTGGTTCATTACGAGAACTCTGAAAAGTCAATGGTTCATTAGTCATTACGAGAACTCTAAAAAGTCAATGGCCAAGTAATTTTTTTATGATTTTGAGTTTAAAATTTTTACTTTTTTTATCACGAAAATAGTTGGCTTGGCCCTCGTCAACAGGCGAAATGATCTTACTTTTTTTCAATGCGAAACTAGGGAGAAAGAATGAAATGCTTGGCTCAACTTCTATATCTCACAGCATTGACAGCCGAAGACTTTTGAAGGAGAGCTTGGCTGCCGTTTTTTTACAAATTTTTGTATTTGGAGGGGATATCACATCTTTTTATAGTTTGTTTCATATCAAGGCGTGAAATACTACGTGAAAAGGTGGATTACAGTGCCTTTAAAACAGATTGTCTAGAAACAAAAGCTACCATCTTTTGTTTTTGTTTACAATCTGTAGTTGGCAATATAGGCCTACAATGCTTTTTATTAAATTTGCTATGGTTAGTGTCGTCTTGGGTTTTTGTGTGAATGATTTGTTGACTGGACACATTGACCAATTTTAATCAGCAGTTAAAATATTAAAATTGTATTAAATACGACCTTACGTTTTTCCCAAAGTTAAGGGTGGGAGGAGGGAACAGTGGGGGTGAAATATCGCTTGCCTCTTGCGCATTATTATTTTTCATATTATTGTACCATCGTGCCAAATTCATGCTGATAACTCATTTGGTGCCTTCATGGTGAATGCTGGAAATCAAGGTAAAAATAATTAAACGAGGGAGCGGAGCGACTGAGTGCCTCCATTCAACTAAAACGACCCTCATTCTGTGATTCTGTCTGTCTGTACGTCGAACATCAGCCGAACACCTGAAAAGATTGCGCTGAAATTTTAAACAGACATCCGGTACGAGTTTACTGAGACTGTTAAAAAAAATCAGCTAGATCCATTGCGTTTTAAGCCTACAATAAATAAAAATGTGATTTTTAATATCGATAGCATTTGTTTAGTAGCAGCTAGCGGGACGATATCTATCTGGCTGGCATGGCTTAGTGGTAAGCATTTAGCCTACCGCACGGAGGGTTGGGGTTCGATGCCCGTTAGTTGGAACTTTTTTTTTATATTTTTACACCCACATATTGTTTTTGAGGGGTGTTAAATGGGAAATAAAAATTAGGTGATTTTGTTTTATCTTGGAAATTTTTTTTAATTTTTCACGCTAATACGTTTTGAACACGATTCACATTTTGAATGTTCAATTTAAATAGGGCCTAACTAGGGAAACGCCAAAGTCGTTGTTAAACAAGTGAGTGAGCCAAGTGTTGAGTACCCGGGAACAAGCCATTTCCTCCCATATACTCAAGGCTGGATCTAGTCCAGTATGGGGAATGATACCGGGTACCTACTATACACATGGCTCTCACTCACTCGTTTAACAACGACTTTGACGTCTCGACTCTCTCGTAGAGAAGAGGTGGTATTGTCTAGACTTCGTATAGGGCACACACGCCTAACACACGGATATCTCTTAACCAGAGAAAAGGTTATTCCCATATGTGACACATGTGATGTACCTTTAACCGTACATCATATGCTAGCAGAATGTATCAAATATGATGCCTTGCGCATGCAATTTGATCTCTCCCAATCATATGAAGAACTTCTATCATATGATAACGGCGACAAACTTTCCAAATTTCTCATCCAAAGTAATCTATTTAACAAACTTTAATTAACTTCAAACACATTTCTTTCTTTTCTTTCTTTTCATTTACATACATAACTTTTATTTTGCTATTACTTTCTTCATCTTCAATTTATTTTGTTATTTATACACTTAGAAAACAATCTAATCATCAAACATACCTGCATTAACTCTTCTAATTTACTTTCATTCACAGGCGGCGCAATATGACCTAACCGGTTGAAGCGCCCTAGTTTCTCACGTCGTCGTCGTCGACGTTTCCCTAGTATAAACTGTTAGGGATGGGGGTTGAAAAAATGTGGTTTAGGAAATGAAAATAGGCTGATTGGGTTAAAACACATTGACATTCCTACATAAATTTAAAAGGCCCTGACTAATTTGAATTAAAATTCAATTTTAGGTTAGAGCTATGAATTATTCCAATTTTAGGGGATGATTTAGGGGGTGTTGGGGGTGGAATATCGCTTGCCTCTCGGCGGATTATTTTTTATATTATTATGTACCATCATGCCAAATATCATGATGATAACTCATTAGGCCCTAGGTGCCTTCATGGTGAATGCTGGAAATCAAGGTAAAAATAATATAAACTATTAGGGATGGGTTGACAAAATGTGGTTTATATAATGAGAATAAGCCGATTGGGTTAAAACAGATTAAAACATACCTAATTAACTAATTTGAATAAAAATTCAATTTTGGTTTAGAGCTATGAATTATTCCAATTTTAAAAGTTGTTGGGGGTGGAATATCGCTTGCCTCTCGGCGGATTATTAATTCTGATATTTTTATCTACCCCCATGCCAAATTTTGCGCATGGAGACCATGTGTTAGATATTTATTAGGCCTAATGGTTTTGAATTTAAATAGTTTTCTTTAAATGGTTTTGGTTTTGGTGTTGAAAGCAAAAGTACATGAGTCTGAGGTTCATCTAAGTGTAGTCCAAGTTTCATAGTTCTAAGATGTACCGTTTTCTCTGTAGGCTCTTATTCCTCTCCGTCAGAATCAGCCAACCACCCAGCCAGCCAGCCGGAAGGTTTTCGACTATGTTAAGACACTTTTTTAACACAGAACGGGTTATCGGATCGGGCTGATTTTTTTGGTATGTCACTCATGGACCACATATCAGGTCATATACCGAGTTTCAAGATTGTAAATCTTTCGGGGCGGCGTGTGCAGATATCTGAAAACCCCCCAACTCGGGTAGGAGTATACAGGTCGAGTTAGTCGTTAAGCAGCCGCGTGCGCTTGGCTGCGGGCATACGACCGTCGCCCTAGATTTAGTAAATAGTACTAAATTCTTTGATTTAGGCTGCATGTCTAAAACTAGGCTAGGGGTAGCTCTAGTTCTTGGCATTACCAAGTAATTTGAAGTTATTTTATTAGTGTGTATTTATAACTAGGAAGCTTAGCAAACGCTTTTTCAGACGCGTTGTTGGATGAGCGTAAATTTTTAAAAACAAAAAAACAAAAAAAGTGTAAAATAGAGATTTTTATAAGAAATAATTTTTCGATTACGCTCAAATTTCACGCAAATATATTAATTAGTAAAATTAAGGTTCTGTGAAAAAATCCTTACAATCAAATAAAGCATGTAGGGCCTAGGTGTTATAAGTAGAAGAAATTTAAAAAATCCCCAAAAAATTGTATAATTGCGATTATCACAAGCAATAATTTTTTGATTGTGCTCAAATTTCACACGAATATATAAATTCATAAAATTAAGGTTCTGTGAAAAAATCATTACAATCGGATAAAGTATGTCGGTGTTATAAGCCAAAGAAATTTAAAAAATTTAAAAAAAAAAATCGTAAAATTGCAATTTCAAAATTCAAAATTTTCATGAGAAATAAATTTTTTGATTACGCTCAAATTTCACTCTTATATATCAATTCATAAAATTAAGGTTCTGTGAAAAAATCATTATAATCAAATCAAGCATGTAGGTGTTATAAGTCGAAGAAATTTTTTAAAAATCGAAAAAAATCGTAAAATTGCGATTTTCATGAGAAAAAAATTTCCGATTGTGCTCAAAAACGTGGCAGTTCTAAGTTCAGAGATTTCGAAGGTTTCCATAAAATTTTATCGCAATCGGAGTATCGGTTTAGCCGGAATCGTGTTAGCAGACAGACAAAAAATACAGAAAGAAAGAATAAAAAAACACATTCCGGATTTTTTTCTCCAATGTAGTGAAATGGAATCTTCGCTACGCTCATCCAACAATTTCCTGGCAGCCAGGGCTTCAATTCTATAACTCGGCCCGAATTGGATTCGTAAGTTTTTGACGGTAATCGATTCGATTGTGTTTGGTCGAGGTCAAAAGGAATGTGATTTTTTTCGATAGTTGAAATTTGTTTATGTTTGATTAGAAACAATGGTGGGAGATGATTTCTCTAACGAATAACAATAGCATAGGCTACTCAAAGAAAACCTACCTTTAGTAAGGGCCTACCCTTAAAAGTCCTGTGCATTCACTTTTTTCATGAAATTATACCATTTAAAATTACTCATTTCTCCTCGATTGGAAATAAAACATAGGGCCTACATCTATTGCATTCTGCCATTTAAAAAGATGTGACAATTGACTGCGATTCATTTGTTCACATTTGGCTGACAGCGCTTCCATCTGAATCCAGAATCATACCTTTCGACCTCGACCAATCACAACCGAATTGATTTCCGTTGAAAACGTACGAATCCAATTCGTTCAGAGTTATAGGCCAGCTGCTTGCACCCTGTATCAAACAAGGTTATTTTGACAAGTCACTCCCTCGAGCTTCTCGTTTAGGCCTAACGTCCAATCCCTACTAGCAAATAATTTTAAATATTGTCTATAACATAAACATTTTTTTTCCAGGGGGCTGTACCCAAAGGAAATGCTACCAAAGAAATGATACAACAAATGGGTTTCCGTGAAGGGCAGGTTATTTTTAAATGCCCAAAATGTTGTAGCATTAAACCTGAGCGAGCTCATCATTGTTCTGTTTGTCAAAGGTTGGTGTTTTATATTTGCCCATCAATATACTGTAGCCTAGTTATAGGGTAGTACCATACCTGATTGGTACTAGGAAAATGCCCAAGTCATTGTTAGATGAATGAGTGAGCTATGAATTGAGTACCGGTACCCGGTAACATTCACTTTCCTCCCCCTACCTAAGGCTGGATATATATAGCATGGGTCTCTCCTCCCTAACCTATCATAGTCTAGAGTGGCGCTTTGTGGCCTTACAGTTGACGTGCCCTTATACTAACTAAACTCAAACCCTGGCCTATCATTTATACCTTATCAATCAACTTAAATGCAAATGTTCCCGGGTACTCAACACAAGACTTTGACGTTTTCCTAGTTTAGAAGGTGCCTTTATACCCGGAATGTGTGGGAAGCTGGGGTAGCTTCAAACAACGGTCGAGATGATTTTTTTAATTTCTAGATTATTTTATTATTTCTGGAAAATTATAGAACAGGTTTTGAAATACATACACAACTATGGAAAACATAGCCAGTATGAAGTAGTAGACCTACGTTGTAAAGAATGCAAAGTTAACTCAATCTCCCAGCGGGGTTTTGGGTAACCTTGAGCGTGCAAGATTTGATACATCTTGGTCACTTCTCGATTGGGTTAGTGGGGAAACACTCCCGTAGGTGTAATTGTTATTATTTACTACAATTCAGAAATTAAAAAAGTCCGCCCCAACCGGGAATCGAACCACGGATCTCCCGCATTCCAGACAGGCGTCTTAACCACTAGACCATCAGGACGGATACATTTTAAACTCTGAATTGTAGTTGCATTATACATCATACATTATTTTTTATTTTTTTTAAATTTCTGAATTGTAGTAAATAATATCTTGGTCACTGCGTGCATGCATGCATGCAAGAACAAAACCATTGTCGTTTAAATTAAATCCTACACATTTTGAGTATATTTTTCAATAATTTCTTGTAAGTTTAAATTGCAACGGATTTTGCTCACTTATTAGCAGTTTCCTGTTAAATGGTCACGAAATGTCTGTTTAAAATTTCAGCTCAATCTGTTTGTCTTGCAATATTTTGTTTTTTATTCACTTAATTTTTTTAAGTTAACTAATTTAGGCCTAATATGTTGGTTTAGATAGAGCCTATCGGCTAGATTAGTGTTTGTGGTTAGGGAAAGGCGAGAGGAGATCAACAGTTACCTTAAAGGATGTAGGTAGGGAGACCGTCTCCAACGGTCGGTGACCAACGCGTTAACGTTTCGGCCTACGTACGACTAACGTAGGCCGAAACGTTCGACATTTGTGTAAATTGTTAATTGTAAATAAATATATGTGCACCTCGTCTCGAACAGCTACCTACATCCTTTAAGGTAACTGTTGGTCTCCTCTCGCCTTTCCCCAACCACAAACACTAATTTAATATATAATTCATTTTAAAATAACGACAAGAAAAATGCAATTATTTTTATCATTGTTTGAAGAAAATGTTTGTAATTAATGTGATCAGCAACTTTATTTGGGTCATTATATTATAAATGGAATATTATCATTATGTTATTTTTTAAATTAAATGTTGTCAAATTAAAAAAAAAAAAAATCGGGTGTATAAGGAACGGATACTGAACACATTTATGAATCGAGCAGAGATCGTTTTTTAAAATTTTGTTTTGCATTATTATTTTATCATTTCCCTGTAAGATTAGCATTACCATGTTTTTTCCATATCCATGGGAATGACATAATTGTTTGTCCATGGGAATGACAAAATTAAGGTTATTCACCCCTATTCATAGGGTACAAATGAAAAATACTGCACTCCCTAGCAATTAGACTAAAAAAACTACCCGGAAACTACTGAAATTGTGGGTTTGTTTTTTTTTTCATTATTAAGCCTAAGTACTTGGGCCATGGGAATGACAAAGATAAAGAGACGGACCTACAAATTGCCAGTTGATTACATTTTGTAGTGTAATAATGGAACATGAAAGCTACCCTTAGGCATAGCTTTAATTAACTTTTTATCCTTTACATTTTATTTATCATTACCAAAATAAAGTTCTGCAACAAAGGGGTGAAAAAAACACAAACAGTAGTCGCCATGGTAATGACAAAAAACTAAGGGACACGACTTTTAGAAGGGTGGGTCTAGGGTAAATTCTTGTCCCTCTTAGAAGCTTAAAGATAGAGCCA